>MU158729.1:101165-121254 GCA_015888305.1 Antheraea pernyi | reverse complement strand
TAAACTATACTGACTGTATAGTAAACGTCTACAAAAAAGGGAAAGTAATTTGGTTCCAACTGGGGTCCATAGACCCCTCAAGTTATTTTTTTACGTTACCGCCAATATATGTAGGTTAGTTTTTGTCTTAATTGAACCCCGTAGATGACGCTACGAACGGGTTCTAGGCTTATTTTAAAAGATTTCTCACATACTATCTGGGTACATGTATGAGCCCCTTGATAGTTTGGATTTACAATTGGAAACGGTAGGTGTGGCTGCAATCGGGTTTTAGGTTTAAAAATCCAATTGAAACCGGTGATAACCGTTTTGGTGCAGACGAAGTTGCACGGGTCAGCTAGTATATTATAAGTCAGTTGTCATCTAAGATAAAATGTGTATTATTTCAGATAGTAAATAATCGTAGCTTGAGAAATAGATTATAGGATATTCTCACTAACTATAAATATTATAGAATAGAGACTCTTATAACGGCAGTAACGTAGTGAGTTTGGGACCTCGCGTCCAAAAATGATCATAATCTACATACATACCTCATTTATTTGTGTCCATACACAAGTATACTTATCACACAATCGCCCGTGCTACACACACATATATATATATATCCTGCAATATGAGCGTTGTATCAAATAAGATTTATATTTCATAACAGAGAAGATACACAGCCCTGCGAAACAAGCTAAACTCAGTTTAAGCATTTGACTAAAAGATTTTGAGAAATAATTAATAATTTTTATTACATAACTACCGATATACATAGTTAGGAACAAATAGTTAATATTTAAATTAAAAAAGCATAGTTATTACCATTTGAGTAACTGCGTACTAGGTTTTTATGGTGTTTATTTTATATTAATTAAGAGCTAGTTATGTTTAAAAAGTACGAGTATAACAGTTTCATCTACTATTATATATTACTATTTTCATTATAATTAATAATTCGATATATATGTTATCGATTATTTCCAATATTATATTATCGATAATTTTCAATATTATATTATCAATATATTCGATAATTCATTATACAGAAGGCTAAAATACTTAACCCTGCAAGAAATACAGGTGTTGAGTTACACAGTGTGAAGTGTAACTAACTAAGAATAGATCAATTAGATATATATTCTTCGTTTATAATCTAACAATTAATCGTCTTTTGTAAGTAAATAATGAGGTAATCACATTACTTCTGCACACACTATATATAAAATGGCAAAGGGAAAACAATTAAGAACATCTTCCTCTTCTGTGTCTCCTGAATTTGGTAGGAGAAATGTTATGGTTTTGCGTCAGCGACATACTAAGGTTATGGGTGGTAGAGCGACGCTGAAGCTATTATTGGTTTCAGCATGAATGGGTCAGCTCTCCCGAGGTACTGACGACCACCCGACCTACAGAAACACCGACGTGAAGTAATAGTTCTTGCATTGTTGCGTTTCGTTCGGTCAGTGAGAGCGCCGGAGGGCCCCCTCCCCCTATATATGATAAATATGTCAATAATGAAATTAATATAATTATAATTCTCATGTAACTAGAAAAGTGTTGAGTATGATTGTAGACGGATATACGAGTAGAGGAAGACCGAAAAACGTATGGATTGACTGCGTGAAAAATGATATGTCCGTAAAAGTTGTGAATACTGAGATGACATTTGACAGGGGAGAGTGGAAAAAGAAAACATGTTGTTACGGCCCTACTTAGGTGGGATAAGGGTAATGATGATAATGATGAATGAAATGAATACAATTTATACCATAATTAATTTAACAATTCAAAAGGGAACACAGTTATTCCATTGTTTTAAGTTTTCACACCTGTTGGCACTCCTTATAACTGCTTTGACTTTGTTTTTTGGTTTAGTAGATGTTTACGCCCTTTAGTGTATCAATAAAAGTTTTTAGAAAAAAATCCACATCAACATCACCTTGTAAGAGACCCCACTGCATGGGCCATAGGCCTCTTTCCAAAGGAAGATATAGGCATAATCACCTCACCAGCCCACGACGTATTGGCGATTTCAAGCTCTAAGAACTCCACAGTTCTATGCGTTTTCCCACATACAGTGATACTAAAAGAATATTTCTCATGTTCTGGTTTCCTTACGATGTTTTCCTTCGGCGCCAACCAATAGTTTTCTTTTTTTTATACTATTGGCAGCAAACGAACATGCGGTTCACCTGATGGTAAGTGATCACCGCCGTCCATGGACACCTGCGACACGAGAAGAATCACAAATTCGTTGCCAGCCTTTGAGAAAGGAATAGGCTCGATCTTTCAAATAAGCAGATTGTAATGATGAATGAATGAATGATTGTAATTGTCCAGACGGAAACGCTGCCTCTGGGATTTCATTCCAGAGAACAATGTAAGCTAGTAAAAGTACGCGAATTTCGAAAAAAATGTGAATTTGAGAAATATACCGGAGATCGAACTTGCGACCATTAGATTGATTTTCCACCGGTCAAACCACTCAGTCACCACGACTCTTCAATTCAAAAAAGTTCGATCTTTTCCTTTAATATTGAAACTTTCAAAACTAATGAATTGTGTTAGAATTTTAATCAATAGAAAATCGTCAGCAACAACAATTTTAAAATTCACCATCTTTGAAGTCATTTCATATATATAAATCATATTTTAATTATAAGTATCACAGCTTTATAATCACGAAAATTGAAATAAAGAACAAATATGTCAATGAAACCCAAATTTATTCAAATTAAAATACTAATTGAACAGTATCAAATACAGTTTTGCAAATAACAAACAATTTAAAAAAATAAACGGAAATATACCATATACCGTATGTAATTCGTTGTATTAAATAATCCGCTATTGGAGTATTGTAAGGAGTTCGGTTGAATGAAAATCTTGATTGTCAATAACATTTGGTATACTGGATGGTAGTGGAGCAGAGAGGTCCGGGTTAAATATGAAATCAGACGTATCAAACACCGAGCTTGATTTTAATATTGTCCTGTCAAAAAAAACATGTTGACTTTCATCGCTCATATTGCAGAAACATTTAAACAAAAGCGAAGTTCTCCTTAAAATTGTAAATAACTGGGTGTTTTCGTTGGCGATTATTATTTTATTTGATGCTTCAGACTATATTATTCACTAGCATCTGCTCGTGACTTTGTCCGCGTGGAACAGTCACTTTGGGCTAACTAACACGCAGCGGAAGATCTTAAAAGGAAGAGACACCCCCAATTTTGAATCATTCTTCATTACTGCTCCGCTCCTATTGGTCTATTAGTATCCTATTGGTAGCCTTTTTCAATAAATAAGCTATCAGTAGTTCCTTGGATTAGTGCGTTCAACTAAACAAATAAGCTTTATGATATTAGTATAGTCGTAGATAACTTTTCTCTAGTACTTACCTCAAGCGGTCATTCAAACTACAATAACTTTCGATAGAGTGGACCGATTTTAATGAAACAAAGACTAAGTTACTCCTGAAGGTATACTTTGTATAATGTAGTGTGTTGATGTGGTTTTATTGTGAACACTGTACTTTAGCACTGATGTGTTTTCATACAAACAGACAGACAGACATTTCTAAAAATGATTGAAACGTATTTTATTACTTATTCCTAGCCACACGAAATAATTTTATTCACGAAAAAGTACAGACACGTTAAATTTACCTTCTTATTATATGTATACATTTCGTTAAACAAATTCTTATAATCTATTTCATTGTTTTGAATTTTCACTTTTAACAGCAGTCCTTATGACTGCCTCGACTTTTTTTTCCATACAATTATCTGCAGTGAAACTAGTCAAATTATTAGAGTAGACACATACCCATCTTTTAAAGAGTAAGATGCAACTTCTGAATATAAATAAGAAGATTCAAATCTTACCATAACTTCATAGAAATTAAGGGTCGTATCTTTACCCCCTCAATACAATTGTATCTGGAAGCGAACACTATAGTGTATGCACCTTGCGATTTGATCACTATCCAGTTTTGAGGTGAACACTTTGGTAGTTTTACGTCGACTATCAGATCCCGGTAATCGGTAGTGGGGCCATACAAAACAGTATCTTCTAATTCTTCATCACTTACTGAAGGTTTCTATAACATTAATGCAAGTTTAGTTAAAGTTCTCATGTAATCTAATTTATATACAAACATTTTATGTGGAATTTTGCTTTGCTTCTATATTTACTTTTTTATATAACTAGCGGGCCTGGCAGACGTTGTCCCGTCCTCATTACAAATAAATCCTTGACAAATTATTCGTTCGACGTAAGACGTTCCTCATGAATCACTTTATCCACTGGTGAAAACCGCATAAAAATCTGTTCAGTAGTTTTTGAGTTTATCGCGAACAAACGGACAGACAGACGCGGTAGGGGACTTTATTTTTTATGATGATTATCTTGAGATACAAAACTTTTTTAGCCAATTTGCTGAATGTGTTGTGTTGTGTTTCTTGTTGTCATATTGTGTTCTTTTTTTATTGTAGCATGGCAAAATGACTGCACTATTCCTGATAGTAAGTACAGTACAATCCAAAAACAATGGTGACCACCGAAAGAGAATCTATCCATCGACGGTCGCCACTGTCATGCTGCGAAAAGCTTAATATGCACAGGCTGATCCCGAAACGCGACCCGCGGAAGCGAATCACTATGACGGGCTTTTTCGCCATATACATGGTGGTTGCGACCCAGTCGGGCTGTAAAACCCTACCACCCCGCTTTCGCCATTGCCTCATTCGTTATTCAAAAAGATGAACCACGTGCAGGTGAGGTTGGCTTGGGTGTCTCAAGTCTTATGATGTTATTCGACACCCCTTACACCCCCGACATCCCTTACACCCCGACACCCCTTACACTCCAATATTATATTTTTAACCAATTTCTCTTCAGTTCAAGAAACTTTACGTTTGTTTTAAAAAATTTAATATACTTTTATATATATAAGTATAACGGAAAAATATAAAAGAAAATAAAAGAAAACCAGGCTGCGGGCAATGGAATAGTGCGCGGAAATAAAAATCTAAAAAAAATGTTCTTGTGTAGTAATGTACTAAATATAATTATGTATTACAAAATTATATAAATAAACTCATACCCCGTATAACTGTACGCGGTGCCATTTTTCCAAAAAGTACATAGATCCGTTCACACCATCATTTATGTAAAGAGTCTTCAAATATTTGTTGTCCGTTATTCTCTGAAAATATTTCCAATAACGTTTTTTTTTTTTCGAACTGACTACGCTATTGACCCAGCAAGGTCTTAACAGCTTCACCGGACTGCATCTTTTCCAATAACGATTTTCGGCTAATATCATACGTTATAATTATTATGCTTCCAGGTACTTCTTATTAATTAATTTGGTAATTGTATGTTCCGACAGAAAAAATACCATGTCTTAAAATCCTTTTTTAAATTTTAAACATAAATTATGTATAATAATTGACATTTATAACAATTCTGACTTCACAAAAATATATGTAAATGTGCTATCGATTCTGTTTAAGTCTTTACAAGTGCGTTTTTGCCATTAATAACTACGACTTCTGATTAGAACTGAAGTCATTTGTACTTTTTTTTTTAAATCTCCAACAGACTTCATCAATTTCACAAGGAAAAATAATTATTTGCTTCGAAGTGCAAAAAAATGACTAAAAATAATAAATTTCTCTACTAATTGTTTAAGGGAAACAAATTCACCTCTCGGACATCTTTGATGTTGCAGTACAGTGTAAACGCAGGTTCTGATAGAAATCTGCCGGGTTCCGCTATTACTTGAACGTTGGTGTCTGGAAAGTATTCTTCTAATGCCGTATTTATAACATCGGAAACCTGTAGGGGCATTAAAACATACTCTTGAATGTATGGAAGTTTAGATTTTAATGAACAAATTTAGAAATGTTAATGAGAGTCATTGAAATTTAGGGGATCAGAAGAATTTTATATGAAATATAATTATATCTCAACTTTGGTATAACGGAAGTATGTAGTGTGTTTCTACTTGCTGTTACCTGCCACTTACTTCATGGAATTTAGCAAAATATTTTGGTTCCGTGTAAGGAGACGTACTAATAGACACTGCTTCTTGGAGCGGAAGCTTATTTGTATATATAATAGTAGCCTAAACTACTGCTTATAATCAGCTATTTACCGGTGAAAGTCTCGTCAAAGTCTTTTGTATTGAGAATTTAGTAATTTCAATAATCATTATAGGTTATATTTACTCATAATATATTTAAAAATGTATACTAAACTATAGCAAAACCGTACCGCTTCAAATTTTTCAAGATCTTCTCCAAAGAAACCACCTCCGATATCAACAATTTCCATCTTACGCCCGGCTCTTGCTTCATAATCGAAGAGTGCCTTAGCTTGTTGTAAGCCTGTCACGTAGCTATTTACCGATGAACACGCACTCCCTACATGAAATGCAACCCCGATAACCTGTCAACATCCTTTTGTAAGATTAAATATGTTTAAAATAGTAAAAGAAGTAACTATTTTCAGTCTAAATATACACCATTACGGGAGCATCAATTCCAAACCTAATCACAAAACGCTTCACGCTGACAACATGCAGTGTGCAGGCAGTGCCATTATAGCTCTCAATACTTAAGAACAGAGGTTATTTTTGGTTTCTCTGTACATAAATATAAACTGTAGTGGCCTCGTAGGTTCGGACTGAAAGCCTATTTACTACTTCATAATAAAAATAAAAATTCTCTGTTATCAGATCCTATTAGCGTTTTGAAGTGATGATGACTTAGTTAATAGCGTACTAGGGGCACAGCGTCAATGGTGGTATAGCCACGCTGAAGCTATTACTGGTTTCAGCATGAATGTGTCGGCTCGCCCGGGGTACTACCACCCGACCCACAGAGAACTGACGTGTAGTAACAGTGCTTGCATTGATGCGTTTCGTTCTGTCAGTGAGAGCGCCGGAGGCCCACGTCCCCTTCCCTCTCTTCTTTCCTCCCCTTCCCACTCCCCTTACGCCTTTCTCCCAAACATAGACTGGCAACGCGCTTGCGACTCCCCTGGTATTGCTAGTGTCTATGGACGGCAGTGATCACTTAACATCAGGTGACCAACCTGTTCGTTTGCCTTTTATGAAATATTAAAAAAAATTGATGTGGTTCGAATTGTTGCAACATCGTGATGAAACCATAGCATCATAGTAGGGCTAGCTACCAACCTCACGTTGAAGATCTAACGCCAAGCCCCAGTTGGTGTGTTCTGGCAGCTCCACTTAGAGCCAGCCCTCTCTAGGCTTGGCGAGATTACCATCTTAAACCAAGCCGTCACTTTTTTTTTAATATTATAGGAGGCAAACGAACAGACGGGTCACCTGATGGTAAGTGGTCACCGCCGTCCATAGACACTAGCTACACCAGGGGACTTACAAGTATGTTGCCAGCCTGTGTTTGGGGGCAGGGAGGAGTGGGGAAGGGGGAGGGGGAGGGAGATGGGCCTCCGGCGCTTTCACTGACCGAACGAAACGCAATAACGCAAACACTGTTACTTCATGTCGGTTTTGTGTGAGAGAGTGGTACTACCCCGGGCGAGCCGACCCATTCATGCTGAAACCAGTAGTAGCTTCAGCGTGGCTCTACCACCTCCGTTAACCTTAACATCAGATGCGATTGTGGTCAAACGCTAAACGCTATAAAGTATAAAAAAGCGCTTAAGTTGTTTAAAAACCACGACTGATTTTAATTTCAAGAAATGAAAACAGAGATGTAAACCATGTAACTAGAAAGTTGTGAGTATGATGTTGGATGGATATAAGAGTAGAAGAAGACTGGAAAATGTATGTGATGGATTGTATGAAAAATGATATGTGAGGGTGGAAAAGGAAAACATGTCGTGCCGACCTTACATAGGTGAGATAAGGGTATAAAGATGACAATGATGGATTTAAATTTTAAGCTTACACGTAAATTAAGACTAGCAGCTTCATCCAACAAGTCTCGAGCTTCCGTTTCATAATCGCATCCGAATTTGTCACTGAGTTTATACACGCTGTCGCCGGCAACACGAATGCGAATTAAAAGCCTACAAGAAATATTAAAATGTGTATATATGTATGAGGTCTGTTTTGTGTGTCAGGTTTATTTTCAATTATATTTTTACAACTGTGTAAATCATTTTAGATAGCATTTCTGTGTAGTAACTCCAACAATTATTTATTTAACATTACGAATACTTATGAAGCGATGATATTTCAGTGATTAACTTGTTTGGATACTACGTCGATCGACGTGTTTTTAGATTGTAATGTTCTGGAACATTCGGTAAAGGAAAGCATCGTTATGTAACCATAGTAGGGTGGTAGGGTTTTTTCTAAAATCTTTTAGATTTATCATAAACATTGTTTGATATATAGTTATTGTCTTTTTTGTATAAACAAAAATTGAAATTAAAATCATGATTCAGCTTAAAGTTGTACAAACACATATGGTTTTATTCCATCAAATCTGTGGCTTTGTGGTAATATATGGCATATAATGATCAAAGTACGTTTTTAAAACAAATAAGATTTTACTGCTATATTATTGTCATGATATTTTTGTGTTAAGATCTGTAAGTGTACCGACAATCCTTCAGAAGACGCTACATAAAATGGGCTAACTATAAAATATTATTCATATTAAACGGCTTTAGACTTACAAAACCAGTACGAAATATATATTTTTTCATTATAATAGAAACTTTTTAAATTTATTTTATCTATAAAAATGTTATTTATAGTATACGTTATCTAACGATTAACAAACTCAAATTTTCTAATGTTGTCTATTAACACGGAGTCATATAAATATATTAATGTTAATTTTACCTTGCATCTGGCCAGTATTGTTTTAATCTCTTCAATTCACTGGAACCATCGACCGTAGTGTGCCTGACTCCTGCTTCACGGGCATATTGCATTTGTTCTGGTGTTTTCGTAGGTATCGCGAATATTATGCTACTGTAATGTATATTATATTTAATTTGTATGTTTCATTATTATTTCAAAGTCACTATCATTACAGCGGCAAAACAGTATACCTTAAATTACAATGGTAATTTACGGAATGCAGACATTTGTTTCTTAATAAAAAGAGTAATTACATATATATGAGTAATTATAATTTTATGAATGATAAATCCAACTTGTAATTATCTATATACATAACTATATATGTTATTAAAAAATTGTATGATGAAAAGATAAACCAGATAAAACTTTTTGTCGGTTCTTCTCGATGACTGAGTTGTTTGTCCGAAACGTTGATAGTTTTGGCACTCAGGGTCTAATCGAATAAACTATTTTTTATTTGAAATCTAAACTGAACAAAATACGCGATATAGGAAATACATATCTCTGTACTACTTTTTCCCAATTCACTCTGTTTGATTGAAGAAGGTGTTACTTTCCGGAAACCCATCATTAAATATTATAGTGGACGCTACTTTGCACTTCCACCTGGAATTGATTGAACACTACTACATCTAACTCCAACAAAAAGCGAATCAATTGCTACTTTGCACTTCCGCCTGGAATTGATTGAACACTACTACATCTAACTACAACAAATAGCGAATCAATTGCTACTTTGCACTTCCGCCTGGAATTGATTGAACACTACATCTAACTACAACAAAAAGCGAATCAATTGCTACTTTGCACTTCCACCTGGAATTGACTGAACACTACTACATCTAACTACAACAAATAGCGAATCAATTGCTACTTTGCACTTCCACCTGGAATTGATTGGACACTACTACGTCTAACTCCAACAAAAAGCGAATCAATGGCTACTTTGCACTTCCACCTGGAATTGATTGGACACTACTACGTCTAACTCCAACAAAAAGCAAATAAATTGCTACTTTGTACTTCCGCCTGGAATTGATTAGACAGTACTACGTCTAACTTCAATTCTTTAAAATAAAAGAGATAGTACTTTGTTTATGTGTCAAAGAGACTTGGAATTGCTTGCTATATAAGAATATAATAATTTTCAACTTTCTATCTCTATAAATATAAAATGAGTTATAATTTTTTTTGGCTCTGGTATAATTTTGGGTTTTCCCAGTTACAGCAATTCTGCTTTCTTCCGTCGATATGTAGCTTAAAAAATGTTTGTAACTGGAAGGAATAACATTTATATTTTATAAATCGAATGCACACACTTTATTGCATTAAGTTCCATTGTGTTCCATGTTCAATCGATTCCAGGCGGAAGTGCAAAGTAGCATCCACTATAATATTACATTCATTTTGTACTTACATATTTTAGAGGTGGTGTTTAAATAAGTGATCTAAAATTCCTTATAATAATACTTACGTAGGAGAAACATTAAGTTGTCTTATTTTATATATTTCACCCGGCGAGGCACAATCGAAACCCAATCCCAGCGCAACAGCCAGTTTCAACATCATCGGAGTATCGTTCGCTTTCATAGCTGTTATAATAATAAATTATCTTTTTAATTAAAATCATAGTTTGTCAAGAAAAATAATATGCCAATGAGTAAACAATTTCATTAAAGGAGAATTTGACTATTGTAAAATATAGAAAAGGCTCGACGCAGAGTCTACATTATTAGAAAGAAGACTTAGTAGCAATATTTTAATATTTATTTGGCATTATTATTATTTGAAATTATACTTCAATATCCGTTTTAAAAGTTATAGTATAAGAGCTATGTTTTCGCTATAATGGGTTCGTTATAAAGGGGTCGGATATGAAATCATATTAAGTGAATCTAATTATTTAGAACTATTTGTAATTATTTTACTTAAGTTAGTCCATCAGATGCATTCTAGTACAGTTATCCAAGATCACTTGGCTAGTCACATCCTAAAGTTGAAGGTTTCTTGCCGAACGCCTATAAAAGTATCTAGGCAATTGCACTAGAAAGTCTGCCCTGATGTTTACTACATTAGACTACATCGAACTTGTCATCTAATTGCAGACGAGTTTCTGGACAGACTTTAAAAACTATAAAGTATACAAGATTGTACTTTTTCTCAGTTACACGGAAAAGAAAACTCGAGAACAGATGCTACAAACTACAGCACTGAAAAAACAACGGCATTCCAACTTGCCTTTTTGCTGTAAAAGTTAGGCTTAACACAGTTGTTAACCCATGAGTAACAGGGGGAGGTATTTTTGTAACTTACCGTAGAAAATTTGGACCCTAGGCATTTTCTCTTTGAATAGTTGTATGTAACGGTAAGCTACGTCCATGTCCATTATGAAGAAAGGCTCTTTTTGTCTATCGCCTTGTATAATAGCTTTTACGGCATCATCTGGAGTGTGATCATGTAAAATAAACGCAGCTTCGGATGAGGATTTGGAATACTTCTTGCATACAATATCTTCGTTATGTCCCATATTTGTATAACAATTTTGTACCTGTCCACCTGATTTGTTAAACTGCTATTTGAACTGCAAAAAATCAAAATACTCTTTATTCAATTAAAGCCCTGAGAAGGCACTTATGAACGTCAAAACTACCACCGGTTAGGAAAACAACCGAGTCATCGAAAAGATCCTGCAAGAAACTCGACCCAGTTTATCTTTTCATAATACAATAGCCGACCCGTGCCCACTTCGTTGGGCGGTAATACGTAAGCGTGGAATGGTTATTTTGCGCTAAGACGCAACACTGAAAGAATTTTCCAAATCGGACCAGTAGTTCCTGAGATTACCCCTTACAACGTCACAAACTCTACCTCTTTATAATATTATTATTAGTATATTAGTATACATAACATATTTTTTGATTATTACAACATAATAAACATATAAAGTTACATTAATTTTTGGTGGATGCACAGAGAGAGGCGTCACTTCCAGACGTCGCCGTCGTTCACATATTGATCCACCCTGTAATAGCCTTTATGTATTAAGACTCACATGACATAACACTTGAACTTACTATCTGGCAAATCGGTAATGTGATTTGGGATTTTGACAATTATTATACATATTATAATGGTGGTAGAGCCACGCTGAAGCTATTATTGGTTTCAGCTTGCCCGGGGTAGTACCACCCTCTCATAGAAAACTGACGTGAAGTAACAGTGCTTCCATAGTTGCGTTTTGCTCGGTCAGTGAGAGCGCCGGAGGCCCACCTCCCCTCCGTTCTCCTCTCCCCCTCCCTCCTCTAACTCTTCCCCCAAAGGGTGGCAACGCACTTGCGACTCCTCTGGTGTTGTTAGTGTCCATGGACGGTGGTGATCATTTAACATCAGGTGACCCACCTGTTCGTATGCCACCGATGACATAAAAAAAAACAATTAAAATATTCCTAAAATAAATTCCTTTTCCCGAAGCTACTGCTTATATCACTAACATACTACAAGTGAAAATCTCGTCCAAAGTCGGTAGAAACGTTTCGGAGATTAGACTGAACAAATAGACAGACACGAAGAAAAACTTTTAAAAATGCGGTTTTATGTATATTGTATAGAGTCAAAATACAATAAAATATCATTTTAGTAAAACGCTTTTGTTACAAAATTACAAACGGGCGCTTCAATTTTATTTATTTTAATTTTATTTTATATTATTTTCATATTTGTATAATTTTATTTATATGTACAAATGTATAATAGATATAGTTAATCTATTAAGACTCGTTATATATTTATTTAGCTTTGTGACGGCGTTCGACAGAACAAGAACTACCTGACAAATTGATAACATACTAATGTCAGTTAATGTCTCAATAGATGTATCATTAAAGTGTTGTGATGAAAATTTATGTTCAATAATATCCTATCTAGAATCATAGTTAGATCTAACATATACATAGTAATAATAAAAAACATACACTATATCGATTCCTTTAAAATCACAGATACGAGAGTATCAAATTCAATATATATATGAAACAAAGCAAGCTTATTTATTGTATAATTCATGAGAAATTATTACTAACAAGCAGAGAAAAACGAATAAGAACTCATTTATTATTATTTTCAATATTATACGATTTATTCGCGTGTTAAAAATATGTTACATTATCTTGATTACAGAATATTTTATTGTTTACTACAATATATCGCTTACCTTAGAAGAATAGCGAATTGATAATTTAATATACTATATGTAGAAAGCCACGATGTAACACGAGCGCACAGACTTATCAGTAAAATTGTAATACCAAAAACGTTGCCCCTAATGTATATTTATATTAGTCTTTGCGAAAACCTCCGTTTGCTAACACACTCGATTTTGTCCAAGTTTATTCGCAATATCAACTGATTTTAAATAACGATATAGTCTGATGTTTTAAACACATTAAACCTAGAGACTTGCTCTTAAGTGCAATTGCCGGAACACACCCATAGGTGCTTAAAGACAAATTTTCAACCTGAGGCTGGTAGCTAGCCAGGTGGGCTTAGAAAAAACCCTACCGTGCTATGGTTTTATGAAGAATTTTTCATTCCCTGAAAGTTCCAGCTCAATCCTAAGGAATATAACCTAAATCGATCGACGCAGTGCCCGAACACGACAACTACTGAGTCATCGCTCCTTCAAAATTATTCAATCGCTCGCAATATATTTACTTTATATACGTTAATATAAAAAATATGTTGTAAATAATATAATATAATATATATGCCAAATAATAAAGCGACACGTGGGGTACAGATTGAAATTAATATTACAAAACGTATTAAACCAAGAAATAATTTCGAGAGGAATAAAATTATGATTAGTTTTAGGATTTGGCAAGTTCCTCAAACACCTTTTTCAAAGAACATTTTTATTATTTAGGCTAGCTGCACTTCGTCTTCGTCTGCACCAAATCATTTTATTACCGGTTTCAACTGCATAATCTTAGAAAACCTAAAACACGATAGCAGTGACATCTAGCACTCTCAATTGTGAATCCAAACTATCCAGGGACGCACTCAAACATATACCAAGTTGGTATGTGAGAATTCTTTTAAAATAAGCCTAGAACCCATTCGCAGCCTAACCTACAAGGTCCAATTAATATAACATCTAACCTACATATATTGCCAATAAATGTCTTCCCAGTATCCCGTGTAACTTCGTCACTTAAAAAAACTGTAAAAACTAAACTTTATCTATATAAAATTTCTATTTTGATTTAGTTGTTTGTTTTATAAGAATTTGTAAAGTATACGTGAAATCTACATCCAAATTTAATCTTATCAAATTTGTTTTACTTTTGACATATAAACCACATTTCTGACTGAGATATTGTACTTCGGATTCCTTTCCAACAGTGAAAGAATTTTCAAAATCGGATCAGTAGTATCAAGTATTTCCCGAAAACAAAACTTTACCTCTCTTTATAATATTAGTATAAATATAACATAGTATGGTAACTGCAAACACCTCAACTAATTATTTTAATCGTAGATTCACAAACCTGAACCCAACTACTTCAAGACTCAACAATATTTAGAAAACTAATTTTATCAAATATCGAATTAACACACGTCCTGACAGAACTCTAATTGAGATTCCTCTTCTACAATGCAATGTAACTATTATCTAAGTTTATGTTTTAGGAAAAAATCTTATCACCTTTGTTTAGTAAACATTTTTTTATACAATAAAATAAATGAACAATATACCTTATAGTCTTGCCATAAATACTGAAACAAAGAAAATAAATATTTTCTATTGCAAATAACATTTATTACTTTTACAGTGTGTCAGTTTAATACATAAATATAAAACAATTTAAAATATAAAAAGCTTATTCGAATTGGTCTGCAATACAGTCCTTTAAAGGTTGAGGCCAGTTATCAATAGAAGCACGTACTCTTTCCATGGGAAAATTCTTCACTGCCAATCGTACGGGTTGTTTTAGGGACTCCAAATTGTCATGGCGTTTAGAGCAAGCTGTACTCTCTAAAATTGAGCATAAATCCTAATCCAGCGGATTAAGATTGGGACTAGATAACGGCCAATCTTCAGCTCTAATGAAGTCCGAAACGTTCGTTTCCAACCAAGACTGCGTAGACCGAGCTTTATGACCCGGCGCCGAGCCTTGTTGGAAGGACCATTCTTAGTTATTGAATATGATGTTGTTCAGAGGCTTCACTACCTTCTCAAGAGTATCTTGATACATCTTGTGCCGATGATTTGATACCTTTCTCACAAAAGCATGGCTCAGTCACTCCTTCATAGCTAATACCCCACCAAACCATCATCGAAGTCGGATAGTGCCCACCTTGTACTCTGTCGACTAATTGGGAAGCTTCCTTAGAGCTTTGAGGATAAATTGTTTGTTATGTCATATTGTATATGTAAAATGTCATATTGTTTGTTAAAATGTTGCTCAAAAATTATCAGTTAAAAAATAACCAGTACATCTCTTATAGGCTGCAAGTCCTGAATCATCTTTTAAAATACGCGACATGGTTCTAGGTGCTATCTTCATCTCCCGAGATAAAATGTTTTGCTTTCGGACAGGGTTTCATCGAATTCTTTCCCGTACTACTTTGACCACCTTTTTCGTACGAACACTACGTGGACGGCCAGATCTTTTTCTGTCACAAACAGAGGAGGTCTCATTGTTAATATTAATAGCCCGGTACACAAACATTTTACTAATAGCAAGCGTATGGAGAGTTTTAAATATTGCTTTTGACTCCATACCTACTTTGTGTAATGTAATCACAGCGATTCGTTCTCTTTATCACCTCACTCCATTTTAATATCGCAAAAGATTGTACAATGTATTGGCGCCAAAATGAGAAAACTCAATGAATAATCATATAAAAATGACAGATTCCAAATTCAAATTTTGTTTATTTTTAACTGTAACAGTTATGGCCAGACTAAGTATAAGTGACAGTTTCGTTAACACATTTTTTTTATTTGTGGTAATATGATAATTGCGCATTCAAACGTCATGTAGCCGTAGCTCAGTTACAATGTACTGGACATTATATGGACCGACGAATGCGTCGGTTCGGAACCCAACGACCTTTTTTTTTGTTATTCGTTTTTTTTAAGTAGCATAGAGAGATGAAATATAGCTTAAAGCTAATCTGTCTGCTATATATAGTACAAAGAAAATTTAAAAAATCCATTAATAATTTCATTAACTACAATTTCTTGTTTTTCGACTGTTATCCCGGAGAATCCCTTGAGTTTGCTTGAAAAAAAGCATCCTAGGTATGTACTGTCCTTGTGAACACGTATCACTCTGAAAGTATTGAACCAATTTTGACAAAATTTGACACAGTGACAACTAATATTACAAGGGTACATACCTAGGATGCTTTTTTTCAAGCAAACTCAAGGGATTCTCCGGGATAACAGTCGAAAAACAAGAAATTGTAGTTAATGAAATTATTAATGGATTTTTTAAATTTTCTTTGTACTATATATAGCAGACAGATTAGCTTTAAGCTATCTATACTAATATATAAAGCTGAAGAGTTTGTTTGTTTGGTTGAACGCGATGATGTTCCTGAGGAACTACCAGTCCGATTTGAGAAAATCCTTCGGTTTTAAATAGCTCATTTATCGAGGAAGGCTATAGGCTATATATCATCACGCTAAGACCAATAGAAGCAGAGCACCAATGAAGAACGTTTCAAAATCGGGCACTTTTTTCCTTTTGAGAGATTTCGTTAGTAGTAGTAATAATATTCGTTCAATAGGACAGGCGAAGGAATTAATCCATACTGCCAATTCTGAAGTTGTCAATATAGGTATTTCTTATATATCCTTTAATCAATTTTATTCCATGTCTAAGTTACAATAAAGGCATAAGCGCCAAATCTTCTATATAATATGTCGTACATTATTTTATCCATCATTATTATTTTCTTAGTCTTCATAATCATAAAACAAAATTGTTCAAATAAAGATTTCGTTAGCGTTAGTATTATATACGTTGCCATGGTAACGTGGTAAGTTTCTATCGCAAACATTTTCGAAGTTTATTTTGTTTTCCTATGGAAAAAGTTTATACTACTTTTATTTCTAATTTTTTATTTGTTCTCTATTACGTATTATAAAAATAAAGTTTATGTATGTACAATTAAAATAACAACTTTTTGATGAATGGCTAAGGCTACAAATGAACAAAAAAAAATTTCTTTATACTTTGTCTATATTTTTATATTAGTATATTTCTCTGTTTGTTTGTTTGTTGCGGGTAATCTCCAAAACAGCTGAAGGAATTTTACTTTTTACTGCCAGATAGCCGAAATTATAGCGGTTGACATATTCTATTTTATTTGTCCGCGGTTTCGTCCGCATTGCTATTTTCAAAATGGTTGGAGCGATTTTCACGGGGTATTCACTGGTAGATAGCAGACCTCATAAAAAGTAATTTAGATTTTTTTATTCACCTTCGGCAGCAGTGGAATATCGCTAATGCTTGAACTGATTTTCATGGGACTTTCACTGGCAGATAACTCACCTTATAAGAAGTAACTTAGACTATTATTTTGTTACTCAAGAATTCGTCCGCAATATCCTACTATTTCCTAATTTGTTGGACCGACTTTCACGGGGCTTTTACGGGCAGATAACTAGCGGGCTCGGAAGACGTTGTCCCGCCCCGATATTGAAATGAAAACCTTGAGAAATTATACGTAAACCTTGCCCATGAATCATCTTTCTATATACTGGTGAAAATGGCATGAAAATGGTCGTTTTTGGCTTTATCACGAACAGATAAACTGACAGAGGACTTTCTTTTTAACCGACTTCGAAAAAGGAGGAGGTTACTATGTTCGGTTGTATGTATTTTTTTATGTATGTTAACCGATATTTTCGTCAATTGTGAACCGATTTTAATGGTTCTTTTTTATTTCAATGGGTAGCAGTGATTAACTGCTAGCTCTGCATTCGTCCGTGTGAAATTGATCAAAAATATGTTACAACCGCGTGAGACGTATGTCTTACTGGACTCCAAGAATAAAATATATATAATTGAAAGTCATATATCTGTATGTAATATGAATTATATCATCTTTTTGGTCAATTTGGCGGCTGTATTGTTTTATTTACTGCGTTTGCTTCTACATAACTCAGTGATTATAGCAACGTATAAGAATAACTAAAGTATATCGACAATATGGGCATATTATATCTATATAATAAAATATTTCAGATATATTGTTCGATAATGTATAGCTTATAATTTGCATTACTTTCTTATTTAGTGTTAGTGAGCACTAAATTTGGTTTATAGTAGGTTGAAGTTCCAGGTATATTGCTGATGATAAACCCCATCCCATTCGATATACTATTTGTATTCATATATCTAATGTACACGATACATGTTACAGTTGGCGTGCGTGTGGTAGTTACAAATGTTTTTGAAAAAGCTTTTCTATAATGTACACACCCACTCACAATTTTACATTTCTATAATACATTTTTTTAAAGCGCGTGCGGAGCCGCGTAAACAGCTAGTATATAGATAAATTAAGTTTTGAAACAATTAAGTAATCTTTTTTTTTAATTTAAGCTGTTAATTAAATTAAGTTTTGCGAAGAGCCACGCAAAAATAGTAGATATTGGAAGAACTGCTTTGATTACTAAGTAACTATCACCTCTGACATTATTATAATATACAAAAATTAATGAGAATAAAGCAATTCTTATGTCACTCAGATATAATGTAATTTTCTATCAGTGCAAGATTTTCGATTTAGAATGCAATTATAGTTCCGAAGCTTACACAAAGAAATAATCGTTATTTTCTCATACATACTTAAAAAAAGGTATTTGAAAATCTTATGTATTTCATAAGTCTTAATCAAAGTGATTCAAATGTTATTGATGTAAGCACCTGATTAATATTGTATTGTGTACTCAAGTGTACATTCTGTTATCGTCTTCGTACGTATAACGTCAATTTTATGTTAAACGTTCGCCAATGTTTGTCATAAATATATAGTCCATTGAAATGTTACATTTTTTAGGCCTGACCTTGCGTTTTTTAGAGGACGCAATTTTATTTTTTTGATGTGTAGGGGGGGGGGTCAGTGTAAAGCTAAAATCAAGTTTGTGGGGTCGCCACTCTTGCCCCACGGTCGCCATCTTGAAAATAGGGGTTGAAATGGTTATTACGATTTATCTCTTAACCTATTTATCTGATAAAAAAAATTGTCAACATTTTTGTTGCAAATTTAATTGTCTACAACTTTGGTCCAGTATCTTTTTGTCGTAGAATTATAAATAAAAATGTTATAAGCGAAAATGTTCAGAAATTCGAAAAAAAATGTATATTTTTCAATGTAACTTTTTTTAAATCATTTTACGAAAAAATGATATCAGACCATTTTTTAGATCGTTTTTTAAGGAATAACTTTGATACGCAACATTTTTTAATTAAGTCAATAGCTAAATTTTTATAGCGCTCCGAAGTGAGTATTATTTTTCAGTACTCTTAACTATACATAGTTATTTTCTTTTCTTTAATTTTTTTTATAATTTTCTCAATTATTAATTAATTATTGACTGTTTTCCACTCCATTACAGAATTTTACAATTATTGATTTTTAAAATAATTTTAAATTTGATGGCCGTTACTGAAAATACTGTCCAGGTAGAAAATACTCAAGTGACCATGAGGGAACAAAAGAACATGTGTTGAAGTTGTCGTTCAACTTATATCTTTTAGTTTTCCTACATATTTCTCTACGTGCGGATGTATTTTATTCTGTTTTTAATTGTGAAGATGAATTCGAATGATTAATAAACGATTTTAACTTCAGTGAAAACCATTTTTTTTAATTAGCATTTAGAATTTTTAAGCGTGCTTTTTCTATTATTCCATCATGAGTGACTGTTTTATTTGTAAAAAACTTTTAGGTGAAAATAAAATAAGAACTGTGAAGGCAAAAGGTGTAAAAACTTTATTAGATCGAGCTGTAGCAAAAATGATGAGGCTAACGAACAATATTTACGAACTATTTCGGAAGTAACTGTACATATTGCGTGTTATTGTTATTACGTGGACAATCGAACCGATAATGTTGTTCGTCGTCGCAATAACAGCTCCAGAAGCTTCAGAAGCTCCAGAGCCAAACTTTGATTTTGTGAACAATTGCTTCATCTGTGCCAAAGCGGTT
>MU158729.1:77640-100799 GCA_015888305.1 Antheraea pernyi | reverse complement strand
TTTCTGAACATTTTCGCTTATAACTTTTTTATTTATAATTCTACGACAAAAAGATACTGGACCAAAGTTGTAGAGAATTAAATTTGCAACAAAAAATGTTCACAATTTTTTTTTTCAGATATATAGTTTAAGAGATATATCGTAATAACCATTTCAACCCCTATTTTCAAGATGGCGGCCGTGGGGTAAGGGTGGAGACCCCACAAACTTGATTTTAGCTTTACACTGACCCCTCCTACACATCAAAAAAATAAAATTGCGTCCTCTAAAAAACACAACCCCAAATGTAACTTTTCAATGGACTAATAATGAAGAATACGTTCCATGTAGAATAATCTATACTAATATATAAAGCTGAAGAGTTTGTTTGTTTGTTTGTTTGTTTGTTTGTTTGGTTGAACGCTATGATCTAAGGAACAACCAGTCCGATTTGAGAAAGTCTTTCGGTTTTAGATAGCTCATTTATCGAGGAAGGCTATAGGCTATATATCATCACGCTAAGACCAATAGAAGCAGAGCACCAATGAAGAATGTTTCAAAATCGGGCACTTTTTTTGCTTTTGATCATACATACTTAAAAAAAGGTATTTGAAAATCTTATGTATTTCATAAGTCTTAATCAAAGTGATTCAAATGTTATTGATGTAAGCACCTGATTAATATTGTATTGTGTACTCAAGTGTACATTCTGTTATCGTCTTCGTACGTATAACGTCAATTTTATGTTAAACGTTCGCCAATGTTTGTCATAAATATATAGTCCATTGAAATGTTACATTTTTTAGGCCTGACCTTGCGTTTTTTAGAGGACGCAATTTTATTTTTTTGATGTGTAGGGGGGGGGGTCAGTGTAAAGCTAAAATCAAGTTTGTGGGGTCGCCACTCTTGCCCCACGGTCGCCATCTTGAAAATAGGGGTTGAAATGGTTATTACGATTTATCTCTTAACCTATTTATCTGATAAAAAAAATTGTCAACATTTTTGTTGCAAATTTAATTGTCTACAACTTTGGTCCAGTATCTTTTTGTCGTAGAATTATAAATAAAAATGTTATAAGCGAAAATGTTCAGAAATTCGAAAAAAAATGTATATTTTTCAATGTAACTTTTTTTAAATCATTTTACGAAAAAATGATATCAGACCATTTTTTAGATCGTTTTTTAAGGAATAACTTTGATACGCAACATTTTTTAATTAAGTCAATAGCTAAATTTTTATAGCGCTCCGAAGTGAGTATTATTTTTCAGTACTCTTAACTATACATAGTTATTTTCTTTTCTTTAATTTTTTTTATAATTTTCTCAATTATTAATTAATTATTGACTGTTTTCCACTCCATTACAGAATTTTACAATTATTGATTTTTAAAATAATTTTAAATTTGATGGCCGTTACTGAAAATACTGTCCAGGTAGAAAATACTCAAGTGACCATGAGGGAACAAAAGAACATGTGTTGAAGTTGTCGTTCAACTTATATCTTTTAGTTTTCCTACATATTTCTCTACGTGCGGATGTATTTTATTCTGTTTTTAATTGTGAAGATGAATTCGAATGATTAATAAACGATTTTAACTTCAGTGAAAACCATTTTTTTTAATTAGCATTTAGAATTTTTAAGCGTGCTTTTTCTATTATTCCATCATGAGTGACTGTTTTATTTGTAAAAAACTTTTAGGTGAAAATAAAATAAGAACTGTGAAGGCAAAAGGTGTAAAAACTTTATTAGATCGAGCTGTAGCAAAAATGATGAGGCTAACGAACAATATTTACGAACTATTTCGGAAGTAACTGTACATATTGCGTGTTATTGTTATTACGTGGACAATCGAACCGATAATGTTGTTCGTCGTCAAATTTGATTTTGTCAACAATTGCTTCATTTGTGCCAACGCGGTTCAGGATCCAAGTAATTCGCGTACAAGCCGACTACCGCGGGTTTGTATTGTACGTAATGAGAGTACAAAAACAAGTATTATGGACCTTATAAACAGACGTTCCGATGACGTTACAATGGACATTGCTAATCGCACAGCTAATATTCCCAGCTTAGGGGAAGTTGGAGCGAAGTATCATAACTGAACTCACAATAAATAAATAATACTCACTTCGGAGCGCTGTAAAACCTTAGCTATTGGCTTAATTAAAAAATGTTGGTTATAAAAGTTATTCCTTAAAAAACGATCTACAAAAATAGTCTGATATAATTTTTTCGTAAAATGATAAAATAAAAGTTATATCGAAAAATATATTTTTTTTTCTCGAATTTCTGAACATTTTCGCTTATAACTTTTTTATTTATAATTCTACGACAAAAAGATACTGGACCAAAGTTGTAGAGAATTAAATTTGCAACAAAAAATGTTCACAATTTTTTTTTTCAGATATATAGTTTAAGAGATATATCGTAATAACCATTTCAACCCCTATTTTCAAGATGGCGGCCGTGGGGTAAGGGTGGAGACCCCACAAACTTGATTTTAGCTTTACACTGACCCCTCCTACACATCAAAAAAATAAAATTGCGTCCTCTAAAAAACACAACCCCAAATGTAACTTTTCAATGGACTAATAATGAAGAATACGTTCCATGTAGAATAATCTATACTAATATATAAAGCTGAAGAGTTTGTTTGTTTGTTTGTTTGTTTGTTTGTTTGGTTGAACGCTATGATCTAAGGAACAACCAGTCCGATTTGAGAAAGTCTTTCGGTTTTAGATAGCTCATTTATCGAGGAAGGCTATAGGCTATATATCATCACGCTAAGACCAATAGAAGCAGAGCACCAATGAAGAATGTTTCAAAATCGGGCACTTTTTTTGCTTTTGAACGATTACGTTATTATTATATACGTTGCCATGGTAACAATAATGGTTGCAATAGGACAGGCGAAGGAATTAATCCATACAGCCAATTCTGAAGTTATGTAGTAAGTATCAAAGCTAACATTTTCAAAGTTTATTTTGTTTTCGTATTCAAAATTTTACACTACTTTTATTTCCAAGTTTTTATTTGTTCTATATTACGTATTATAAAAATAAAGTTTGTGTATGTACAATTAAAATAACAACTTTTTGATGAATGGATATGGCTACAAATGACCAAAAAAAACTTTTTTTATACTTTGTCTATATTATTATATTTTGTCTGTTTGTTTGTTTGTCCTGGGTAATTTCCAAAACGACTGGACCTATTTTAACGGGAATTTTACTTTTTACTGCCAGATAACCGAAATTATAGCGGTTGACATATTCTACTTTATTTGTCCGCGGCTTCGTCCGCATTACTTTGGGCCGATTTTCACGGAGTATTTACTGGTAGATAACAGACCTTAAAAAAGTAATTAATAATCTCAGGAACTACCAGTCCGATTTGAGAAAATCCTTCGGTTTTAAATAACTCATTTATCGAGGAAGGCTACAGGCTATATATCATCACGCTAAGACCAATAGAAGCAGAGCACCAATGAAGAACGTTTCAAAATCGGGCACTTTTTTCCTTTTGAGAGATTTCGTTAGTAGTAGTAATAATATTCGTTCAATAGGACAGGCGAAGGAATTAATCCATACTGCCAATTCTGAAGTTATGTAGTAAGTATCAAAGCTAACATTTTCAAAGTTTTTTTTTCCTATTCAAATAGTTCATAGGCGAAGGAATTAATCCATACTGCCAATTCTGAAGTTATGTAGTAAGTATCAAAGCTAACATTTTCAAAGTTTTTTTTTCCTATTCAAATAGTTCATAGGCGAAGGAATTAATCCATACTGCCAATTCTGAAGTTATGTAGTAAGTATCAAAGCTAACATTTTCAAAGTTTTTTTTTCCTATTCAAATAGTTCATAGGCGAAGGAATTAATCCATACTGCCAATTCTGAAGTTATGTAGTAAGTATCAAAGCTAACATTTTCAAAGTTTTTTTTTCCTATTCAAATAGTTCATAGGCGAAGGAATTAATCCATACTGCCAATTCTGAAGTTATGTAGTAAGTATCAAAGCTAACATTTTCAAAGTTTTTTTTTCCTATTCAAATAGTTCATAGGCGAAGGAATTAATCCATACTGCCAATTCTGAAGTTATGTGGTAAGTATCAACGCTAACATTTTCAAAGTTTATTTTGTTTTCGTATTCAAAATTTTATACTACTTTTATTTCCAATTTTTTATTTGTTCTATATTACGTATTATAAAAATAAAGTTTATGTGTGTACAATTAAAATAACAACTTTTTGATGAATAGCTAAGGCTACAAATGAACAAAAAAAAAATTTCTTTATACTTTGTCTATATTTTTATATTAGTATATTTCTCTGTTTGTTTGTTTGTTGCGAGTAATCTCCAAAACGGCTGGACCTATATTTACGGGAATTTTACTTTTTACTGCCAGATAACCGAAATTATAGCGGTTGACATATTCTACTTTATTTGTCCGCGGCTTCGTCCGCATTACTTTGGGCCGATTTTCACGGGGTATTTACTGGTAGATAACAGACCTTAAAAAAGTAATTAATAATCTCAGGAACTACCAGTCCGATTTGAGAAAATCCTTCGGTTTTAAATAACTCATTTATCGAGGAAGGCTACAGGCTATATATCATCACGCTAAGACCAATAGAAGCAGAGCACCAATGAAGAACGTTTCAAAATCGGGCACTTTTTTCCTTTTGAGAGATTTCGTTAGTAGTAGTAATAATATTCGTTCAATAGGACAGGCGAAGGAATTAATCCATACTGCCAATTCTGAAGTTATGTGGTAAGTATCAAAGCTAACATTTTCAAAGTTTTTTTTTCCTATTCAAATAGTTCATAGGCGAAGGAATTAATCCATACTGCCAATTCTGAAGTTATGTGGTAAGTATCAACGCTAACATTTTCAAAGTTTATTTTGTTTTCGTATTCAAAATTTTATACTACTTTTATTTCCAATTTTTTATTTGTTCTATATTACGTATTATAAAAATAAAGTTTATGTATGTACAATTAAAATAACAACTTTTTGATGAATAGCTAAGGCTACAAATGAACAAAAAAAAATTTCTTTATACTTTGTCTATATTTTTATATTAGTATATTTCTCTGTTTGTTTGTTTGTTGCGAGTAATCTCCAAAACGGCTGGACCTATATTTACGGGAATTTTACTTTTTACTGCCAGATAACCGAAATTATAGCGGTTGACATATTCTACTTTATTTGTCCGCGGCTTCGTCCGCATTACTTTGGGCCGATTTTCACGGGGTATTTACTGGTAGATAACAGACCTTAAAAAAGTAATTAATAATCTCAGGAACTACCAGTCCGATTTGAGAAAATCCTTCGGTTTTAAATAACTCATTTATCGAGGAAGGCTACAGGCTATATATCATCACGCTAAGACCAATAGAAGCAGAGCACCAATGAAGAACGTTTCAAAATCGGGCACTTTTTTCCTTTTGAGAGATTTCGTTAGTAGTAGTAATAATATTCGTTCAATAGGACAGGCGAAGGAATTAATCCATACTGCCAATTCTGAAGTTATGTGGTAAGTATCAAAGCTAACATTTTCAAAGTTTTTTTTTCCTATTCAAATAGTTCATAGGCGAAGGAATTAATCCATACTGCCAATTCTGAAGTTATGTGGTAAGTATCAACGCTAACATTTTCAAAGTTTATTTTGTTTTCGTATTCAAAAAGTTTATACTACTTTTATTTCCAATTTTTTATTTGTTCTATATTACGTATTATAAAAATAAAGTTTATGTATGTACAATTAAAATAACAACTTTTTGATGAATAGCTAAGGCTACAAATGAACAAAAAAAAATTTCTTTATACTTTGTCTATATTTTTATATTAGTATATTTCTCTGTTTGTTTGTTTGTTGCGAGTAATCTCCAAAACGGCTGGACCTATATTTACGGGAATTTTACTTTTTACTGCCAGATAACCGAAATTATAGCGGTTGACATATTCTACTTTATTTGTCCGCGGCTTCGTCCGCATTACTTTGGGCCGATTTTCACGGGGTATTTACTGGTAGATAACAGACCTTAAAAAAGTAATTAATAATCTCAGGAACTACCAGTCCGATTTGAGAAAATCCTTCGGTTTTAAATAACTCATTTATCGAGGAAGGCTACAGGCTATATATCATCACGCTAAGACCAATAGAAGCAGAGCACCAATGAAGAACGTTTCAAAATCGGGCACTTTTTTCCTTTTGAGAGATTTCGTTAGTAGTAGTAATAATATTCGTTCAATAGGACAGGCGAAGGAATTAATCCATACTGCCAATTCTGAAGTTATGTGGTAAGTATCAAAGCTAACATTTTCAAAGTTTTTTTTTCCTATTCAAATAGTTCATAGGCGAAGGAATTAATCCATACTGCCAATTCTGAAGTTATGTGGTAAGTATCAACGCTAACATTTTCAAAGTTTATTTTGTTTTCGTATTCAAAAAGTTTATACTACTTTTATTTCCAATTTTTTATTTGTTCTATATTACGTATTATAAAAATAAAGTTTATGTATGTACAATTAAAATAACAACTTTTTGATGAATAGCTAAGGCTACAAATGAACAAAAAAAAATTTCTTTATACTTTGTCTATATTTTTATATTAGTATATTTCTCTGTTTGTTTGTTTGTTGCGAGTAATCTCCAAAACGGCTGGACCTATATTTACGGGAATTTTACTTTTTACTGCCAGATAACCGAAATTATAGCGGTTGACATATTCTACTTTATTTGTCCGCGGCTTCGTCCGCATTACTTTGGGCCGATTTTCACGGGGTATTTACTGGTAGATAACAGACCTTAAAAAAGTAATTAATAATCTCAGGAACTACCAGTCCGATTTGAGAAAATCCTTCGGTTTTAAATAACTCATTTATCGAGGAAGGCTACAGGCTATATATCATCACGCTAAGACCAATAGAAGCAGAGCACCAATGAAGAACGTTTCAAAATCGGGCACTTTTTTCCTTTTGAGAGATTTCGTTAGTAGTAGTAATAATATTCGTTCAATAGGACAGGCGAAGGAATTAATCCATACTGCCAATTCTGAAGTTATGTGGTAAGTATCAAAGCTAACATTTTCAAAGTTTTTTTTTCCTATTCAAATAGTTCATAGGCGAAGGAATTAATCCATACTGCCAATTCTGAAGTTATGTGGTAAGTATCAACGCTAACATTTTCAAAGTTTATTTTGTTTTCGTATTCAAAAAGTTTATACTACTTTTATTTCCAATTTTTTATTTGTTCTATATTACGTATTATAAAAATAAAGTTTATGTATGTACAATTAAAATAACAACTTTTTGATGAATAGCTAAGGCTACAAATGAACAAAAAAAAATTTCTTTATACTTTGTCTATATTTTTATATTAGTATATTTCTCTGTTTGTTTGTTTGTTGCGAGTAATCTCCAAAACGGCTGGACCTATATTTACGGGAATTTTACTTTTTACTGCCAGATAACCGAAATTATAGCGGTTGACATATTCTACTTTATTTGTCCGCGGCTTCGTCCGCATTACTTTGGGCCGATTTTCACGGGGTATTTACTGGTAGATAACAGACCTTAAAAAAGTAATTAATAATCTCAGGAACTACCAGTCCGATTTGAGAAAATCCTTCGGTTTTAAATAACTCATTTATCGAGGAAGGCTACAGGCTATATATCATCACGCTAAGACCAATAGAAGCAGAGCACCAATGAAGAACGTTTCAAAATCGGGCACTTTTTTCCTTTTGAGAGATTTCGTTAGTAGTAGTAATAATATTCGTTCAATAGGACAGGCGAAGGAATTAATCCATACTGCCAATTCTGAAGTTATGTGGTAAGTATCAAAGCTAACATTTTCAAAGTTTTTTTTTCCTATTCAAATAGTTCATAGGCGAAGGAATTAATCCATACTGCCAATTCTGAAGTTATGTGGTAAGTATCAACGCTAACATTTTCAAAGTTTATTTTGTTTTCGTATTCAAAAAGTTTATACTACTTTTATTTCCAATTTTTTATTTGTTCTATATTACGTATTATAAAAATAAAGTTTATGTATGTACAATTAAAATAACAACTTTTTGATGAATAGCTAAGGCTACAAATGAACAAAAAAAAATTTCTTTATACTTTGTCTATATTTTTATATTAGTATATTTCTCTGTTTGTTTGTTTGTTGCGAGTAATCTCCAAAACGGCTGGACCTATATTTACGGGAATTTTACTTTTTACTGCCAGATAACCGAAATTATAGCGGTTGACATATTCTACTTTATTTGTCCGCGGCTTCGTCCGCATTACTTTGGGCCGATTTTCACGGGGTATTTACTGGTAGATAACAGACCTTAAAAAAGTAATTAATAATCTCAGGAACTACCAGTCCGATTTGAGAAAATCCTTCGGTTTTAAATAACTCATTTATCGAGGAAGGCTACAGGCTATATATCATCACGCTAAGACCAATAGAAGCAGAGCACCAATGAAGAACGTTTCAAAATCGGGCACTTTTTTCCTTTTGAGAGATTTCGTTAGTAGTAGTAATAATATTCGTTCAATAGGACAGGCGAAGGAATTAATCCATACTGCCAATTCTGAAGTTATGTGGTAAGTATCAAAGCTAACATTTTCAAAGTTTTTTTTTCCTATTCAAATAGTTCATAGGCGAAGGAATTAATCCATACTGCCAATTCTGAAGTTATGTGGTAAGTATCAACGCTAACATTTTCAAAGTTTATTTTGTTTTCGTATTCAAAAAGTTTATACTACTTTTATTTCCAATTTTTTATTTGTTCTATATTACGTATTATAAAAATAAAGTTTATGTATGTACAATTAAAATAACAACTTTTTGATGAATAGCTAAGGCTACAAATGAACAAAAAAAAATTTCTTTATACTTTGTCTATATTTTTATATTAGTATATTTCTCTGTTTGTTTGTTTGTTGCGAGTAATCTCCAAAACGGCTGGACCTATATTTACGGGAATTTTACTTTTTACTGCCAGATAACCGAAATTATAGCGGTTGACATATTCTACTTTATTTGTCCGCGGCTTCGTCCGCATTACTTTGGGCCGATTTTCACGGGGTATTTACTGGTAGATAACAGACCTTAAAAAAGTAATTAATAATCTCAGGAACTACCAGTCCGATTTGAGAAAATCCTTCGGTTTTAAATAACTCATTTATCGAGGAAGGCTACAGGCTATATATCATCACGCTAAGACCAATAGAAGCAGAGCACCAATGAAGAACGTTTCAAAATCGGGCACTTTTTTCCTTTTGAGAGATTTCGTTAGTAGTAGTAATAATATTCGTTCAATAGGACAGGCGAAGGAATTAATCCATACTGCCAATTCTGAAGTTATGTGGTAAGTATCAAAGCTAACATTTTCAAAGTTTTTTTTTCCTATTCAAATAGTTCATAGGCGAAGGAATTAATCCATACTGCCAATTCTGAAGTTATGTGGTAAGTATCAACGCTAACATTTTCAAAGTTTATTTTGTTTTCGTATTCAAAAAGTTTATACTACTTTTATTTCCAATTTTTTATTTGTTCTATATTACGTATTATAAAAATAAAGTTTATGTATGTACAATTAAAATAACAACTTTTTGATGAATAGCTAAGGCTACAAATGAACAAAAAAAAATTTCTTTATACTTTGTCTATATTTTTATATTAGTATATTTCTCTGTTTGTTTGTTTGTTGCGAGTAATCTCCAAAACGGCTGGACCTATATTTACGGGAATTTTACTTTTTACTGCCAGATAACCGAAATTATAGCGGTTGACATATTCTACTTTATTTGTCCGCGGCTTCGTCCGCATTACTTTGGGCCGATTTTCACGGGGTATTTACTGGTAGATAACAGACCTTAAAAAAGTAATTAATAATCTCAGGAACTACCAGTCCGATTTGAGAAAATCCTTCGGTTTTAAATAACTCATTTATCGAGGAAGGCTACAGGCTATATATCATCACGCTAAGACCAATAGAAGCAGAGCACCAATGAAGAACGTTTCAAAATCGGGCACTTTTTTCCTTTTGAGAGATTTCGTTAGTAGTAGTAATAATATTCGTTCAATAGGACAGGCGAAGGAATTAATCCATACTGCCAATTCTGAAGTTATGTGGTAAGTATCAAAGCTAACATTTTCAAAGTTTTTTTTTCCTATTCAAATAGTTCATAGGCGAAGGAATTAATCCATACTGCCAATTCTGAAGTTATGTGGTAAGTATCAACGCTAACATTTTCAAAGTTTATTTTGTTTTCGTATTCAAAAAGTTTATACTACTTTTATTTCCAATTTTTTATTTGTTCTATATTACGTATTATAAAAATAAAGTTTATGTATGTACAATTAAAATAACAACTTTTTGATGAATAGCTAAGGCTACAAATGAACAAAAAAAAATTTCTTTATACTTTGTCTATATTTTTATATTAGTATATTTCTCTGTTTGTTTGTTTGTTGCGAGTAATCTCCAAAACGGCTGGACCTATATTTACGGGAATTTTACTTTTTACTGCCAGATAACCGAAATTATAGCGGTTGACATATTCTACTTTATTTGTCCGCGGCTTCGTCCGCATTACTTTGGGCCGATTTTCACGGGGTATTTACTGGTAGATAACAGACCTTAAAAAAGTAATTAATAATCTCAGGAACTACCAGTCCGATTTGAGAAAATCCTTCGGTTTTAAATAACTCATTTATCGAGGAAGGCTACAGGCTATATATCATCACGCTAAGACCAATAGAAGCAGAGCACCAATGAAGAACGTTTCAAAATCGGGCACTTTTTTCCTTTTGAGAGATTTCGTTAGTAGTAGTAATAATATTCGTTCAATAGGACAGGCGAAGGAATTAATCCATACTGCCAATTCTGAAGTTATGTGGTAAGTATCAAAGCTAACATTTTCAAAGTTTTTTTTTCCTATTCAAATAGTTCATAGGCGAAGGAATTAATCCATACTGCCAATTCTGAAGTTATGTGGTAAGTATCAACGCTAACATTTTCAAAGTTTATTTTGTTTTCGTATTCAAAAAGTTTATACTACTTTTATTTCCAATTTTTTATTTGTTCTATATTACGTATTATAAAAATAAAGTTTATGTATGTACAATTAAAATAACAACTTTTTGATGAATAGCTAAGGCTACAAATGAACAAAAAAAAATTTCTTTATACTTTGTCTATATTTTTATATTAGTATATTTCTCTGTTTGTTTGTTTGTTGCGAGTAATCTCCAAAACGGCTGGACCTATATTTACGGGAATTTTACTTTTTACTGCCAGATAACCGAAATTATAGCGGTTGACATATTCTACTTTATTTGTCCGCGGCTTCGTCCGCATTACTTTGGGCCGATTTTCACGGGGTATTTACTGGTAGATAACAGACCTTAAAAAAGTAATTAATAATCTCAGGAACTACCAGTCCGATTTGAGAAAATCCTTCGGTTTTAAATAACTCATTTATCGAGGAAGGCTACAGGCTATATATCATCACGCTAAGACCAATAGAAGCAGAGCACCAATGAAGAACGTTTCAAAATCGGGCACTTTTTTCCTTTTGAGAGATTTCGTTAGTAGTAGTAATAATATTCGTTCAATAGGACAGGCGAAGGAATTAATCCATACTGCCAATTCTGAAGTTATGTGGTAAGTATCAAAGCTAACATTTTCAAAGTTTTTTTTTCCTATTCAAATAGTTCATAGGCGAAGGAATTAATCCATACTGCCAATTCTGAAGTTATGTGGTAAGTATCAACGCTAACATTTTCAAAGTTTATTTTGTTTTCGTATTCAAAAAGTTTATACTACTTTTATTTCCAATTTTTTATTTGTTCTATATTACGTATTATAAAAATAAAGTTTATGTATGTACAATTAAAATAACAACTTTTTGATGAATAGCTAAGGCTACAAATGAACAAAAAAAAATTTCTTTATACTTTGTCTATATTTTTATATTAGTATATTTCTCTGTTTGTTTGTTTGTTGCGAGTAATCTCCAAAACGGCTGGACCTATATTTACGGGAATTTTACTTTTTACTGCCAGATAACCGAAATTATAGCGGTTGACATATTCTACTTTATTTGTCCGCGGCTTCGTCCGCATTACTTTGGGCCGATTTTCACGGGGTATTTACTGGTAGATAACAGACCTTAAAAAAGTAATTAATAATCTCAGGAACTACCAGTCCGATTTGAGAAAATCCTTCGGTTTTAAATAACTCATTTATCGAGGAAGGCTACAGGCTATATATCATCACGCTAAGACCAATAGAAGCAGAGCACCAATGAAGAACGTTTCAAAATCGGGCACTTTTTTCCTTTTGAGAGATTTCGTTAGTAGTAGTAATAATATTCGTTCAATAGGACAGGCGAAGGAATTAATCCATACTGCCAATTCTGAAGTTATGTGGTAAGTATCAAAGCTAACATTTTCAAAGTTTTTTTTTCCTATTCAAATAGTTCATAGGCGAAGGAATTAATCCATACTGCCAATTCTGAAGTTATGTGGTAAGTATCAACGCTAACATTTTCAAAGTTTATTTTGTTTTCGTATTCAAAAAGTTTATACTACTTTTATTTCCAATTTTTTATTTGTTCTATATTACGTATTATAAAAATAAAGTTTATGTATGTACAATTAAAATAACAACTTTTTGATGAATAGCTAAGGCTACAAATGAACAAAAAAAAATTTCTTTATACTTTGTCTATATTTTTATATTAGTATATTTCTCTGTTTGTTTGTTTGTTGCGAGTAATCTCCAAAACGGCTGGACCTATATTTACGGGAATTTTACTTTTTACTGCCAGATAACCGAAATTATAGCGGTTGACATATTCTACTTTATTTGTCCGCGGCTTCGTCCGCATTACTTTGGGCCGATTTTCACGGGGTATTTACTGGTAGATAACAGACCTTAAAAAAGTAATTAATAATCTCAGGAACTACCAGTCCGATTTGAGAAAATCCTTCGGTTTTAAATAACTCATTTATCGAGGAAGGCTACAGGCTATATATCATCACGCTAAGACCAATAGAAGCAGAGCACCAATGAAGAACGTTTCAAAATCGGGCACTTTTTTCCTTTTGAGAGATTTCGTTAGTAGTAGTAATAATATTCGTTCAATAGGACAGGCGAAGGAATTAATCCATACTGCCAATTCTGAAGTTATGTGGTAAGTATCAAAGCTAACATTTTCAAAGTTTTTTTTTCCTATTCAAATAGTTCATAGGCGAAGGAATTAATCCATACTGCCAATTCTGAAGTTATGTGGTAAGTATCAACGCTAACATTTTCAAAGTTTATTTTGTTTTCGTATTCAAAAAGTTTATACTACTTTTATTTCCAATTTTTTATTTGTTCTATATTACGTATTATAAAAATAAAGTTTATGTATGTACAATTAAAATAACAACTTTTTGATGAATAGCTAAGGCTACAAATGAACAAAAAAAAATTTCTTTATACTTTGTCTATATTTTTATATTAGTATATTTCTCTGTTTGTTTGTTTGTTGCGAGTAATCTCCAAAACGGCTGGACCTATATTTACGGGAATTTTACTTTTTACTGCCAGATAACCGAAATTATAGCGGTTGACATATTCTACTTTATTTGTCCGCGGCTTCGTCCGCATTACTTTGGGCCGATTTTCACGGGGTATTTACTGGTAGATAACAGACCTTAAAAAAGTAATTAATAATCTCAGGAACTACCAGTCCGATTTGAGAAAATCCTTCGGTTTTAAATAACTCATTTATCGAGGAAGGCTACAGGCTATATATCATCACGCTAAGACCAATAGAAGCAGAGCACCAATGAAGAACGTTTCAAAATCGGGCACTTTTTTCCTTTTGAGAGATTTCGTTAGTAGTAGTAATAATATTCGTTCAATAGGACAGGCGAAGGAATTAATCCATACTGCCAATTCTGAAGTTATGTGGTAAGTATCAAAGCTAACATTTTCAAAGTTTTTTTTTCCTATTCAAATAGTTCATAGGCGAAGGAATTAATCCATACTGCCAATTCTGAAGTTATGTGGTAAGTATCAACGCTAACATTTTCAAAGTTTATTTTGTTTTCGTATTCAAAAAGTTTATACTACTTTTATTTCCAATTTTTTATTTGTTCTATATTACGTATTATAAAAATAAAGTTTATGTATGTACAATTAAAATAACAACTTTTTGATGAATAGCTAAGGCTACAAATGAACAAAAAAAAATTTCTTTATACTTTGTCTATATTTTTATATTAGTATATTTCTCTGTTTGTTTGTTTGTTGCGAGTAATCTCCAAAACGGCTGGACCTATATTTACGGGAATTTTACTTTTTACTGCCAGATAACCGAAATTATAGCGGTTGACATATTCTACTTTATTTGTCCGCGGCTTCGTCCGCATTACTTTGGGCCGATTTTCACGGGGTATTTACTGGTAGATAACAGACCTTAAAAAAGTAATTAATAATCTCAGGAACTACCAGTCCGATTTGAGAAAATCCTTCGGTTTTAAATAACTCATTTATCGAGGAAGGCTACAGGCTATATATCATCACGCTAAGACCAATAGAAGCAGAGCACCAATGAAGAACGTTTCAAAATCGGGCACTTTTTTCCTTTTGAGAGATTTCGTTAGTAGTAGTAATAATATTCGTTCAATAGGACAGGCGAAGGAATTAATCCATACTGCCAATTCTGAAGTTATGTGGTAAGTATCAAAGCTAACATTTTCAAAGTTTTTTTTTCCTATTCAAATAGTTCATAGGCGAAGGAATTAATCCATACTGCCAATTCTGAAGTTATGTGGTAAGTATCAACGCTAACATTTTCAAAGTTTATTTTGTTTTCGTATTCAAAAAGTTTATACTACTTTTATTTCCAATTTTTTATTTGTTCTATATTACGTATTATAAAAATAAAGTTTATGTATGTACAATTAAAATAACAACTTTTTGATGAATAGCTAAGGCTACAAATGAACAAAAAAAAATTTCTTTATACTTTGTCTATATTTTTATATTAGTATATTTCTCTGTTTGTTTGTTTGTTGCGAGTAATCTCCAAAACGGCTGGACCTATATTTACGGGAATTTTACTTTTTACTGCCAGATAACCGAAATTATAGCGGTTGACATATTCTACTTTATTTGTCCGCGGCTTCGTCCGCATTACTTTGGGCCGATTTTCACGGGGTATTTACTGGTAGATAACAGACCTTAAAAAAGTAATTAATAATCTCAGGAACTACCAGTCCGATTTGAGAAAATCCTTCGGTTTTAAATAACTCATTTATCGAGGAAGGCTACAGGCTATATATCATCACGCTAAGACCAATAGAAGCAGAGCACCAATGAAGAACGTTTCAAAATCGGGCACTTTTTTCCTTTTGAGAGATTTCGTTAGTAGTAGTAATAATATTCGTTCAATAGGACAGGCGAAGGAATTAATCCATACTGCCAATTCTGAAGTTATGTGGTAAGTATCAAAGCTAACATTTTCAAAGTTTTTTTTTCCTATTCAAATAGTTCATAGGCGAAGGAATTAATCCATACTGCCAATTCTGAAGTTATGTGGTAAGTATCAACGCTAACATTTTCAAAGTTTATTTTGTTTTCGTATTCAAAAAGTTTATACTACTTTTATTTCCAATTTTTTATTTGTTCTATATTACGTATTATAAAAATAAAGTTTATGTATGTACAATTAAAATAACAACTTTTTGATGAATAGCTAAGGCTACAAATGAACAAAAAAAAATTTCTTTATACTTTGTCTATATTTTTATATTAGTATATTTCTCTGTTTGTTTGTTTGTTGCGAGTAATCTCCAAAACGGCTGGACCTATATTTACGGGAATTTTACTTTTTACTGCCAGATAACCGAAATTATAGCGGTTGACATATTCTACTTTATTTGTCCGCGGCTTCGTCCGCATTACTTTGGGCCGATTTTCACGGGGTATTTACTGGTAGATAACAGACCTTAAAAAAGTAATTAATAATCTCAGGAACTACCAGTCCGATTTGAGAAAATCCTTCGGTTTTAAATAACTCATTTATCGAGGAAGGCTACAGGCTATATATCATCACGCTAAGACCAATAGAAGCAGAGCACCAATGAAGAACGTTTCAAAATCGGGCACTTTTTTCCTTTTGAGAGATTTCGTTAGTAGTAGTAATAATATTCGTTCAATAGGACAGGCGAAGGAATTAATCCATACTGCCAATTCTGAAGTTATGTGGTAAGTATCAAAGCTAACATTTTCAAAGTTTTTTTTTCCTATTCAAATAGTTCATAGGCGAAGGAATTAATCCATACTGCCAATTCTGAAGTTATGTGGTAAGTATCAACGCTAACATTTTCAAAGTTTATTTTGTTTTCGTATTCAAAAAGTTTATACTACTTTTATTTCCAATTTTTTATTTGTTCTATATTACGTATTATAAAAATAAAGTTTATGTATGTACAATTAAAATAACAACTTTTTGATGAATAGCTAAGGCTACAAATGAACAAAAAAAAATTTCTTTATACTTTGTCTATATTTTTATATTAGTATATTTCTCTGTTTGTTTGTTTGTTGCGAGTAATCTCCAAAACGGCTGGACCTATATTTACGGGAATTTTACTTTTTACTGCCAGATAACCGAAATTATAGCGGTTGACATATTCTACTTTATTTGTCCGCGGCTTCGTCCGCATTACTTTGGGCCGATTTTCACGGGGTATTTACTGGTAGATAACAGACCTTAAAAAAGTAATTAATAATCTCAGGAACTACCAGTCCGATTTGAGAAAATCCTTCGGTTTTAAATAACTCATTTATCGAGGAAGGCTACAGGCTATATATCATCACGCTAAGACCAATAGAAGCAGAGCACCAATGAAGAACGTTTCAAAATCGGGCACTTTTTTCCTTTTGAGAGATTTCGTTAGTAGTAGTAATAATATTCGTTCAATAGGACAGGCGAAGGAATTAATCCATACTGCCAATTCTGAAGTTATGTGGTAAGTATCAAAGCTAACATTTTCAAAGTTTTTTTTTCCTATTCAAATAGTTCATAGGCGAAGGAATTAATCCATACTGCCAATTCTGAAGTTATGTGGTAAGTATCAACGCTAACATTTTCAAAGTTTATTTTGTTTTCGTATTCAAAAAGTTTATACTACTTTTATTTCCAATTTTTTATTTGTTCTATATTACGTATTATAAAAATAAAGTTTATGTATGTACAATTAAAATAACAACTTTTTGATGAATAGCTAAGGCTACAAATGAACAAAAAAAAATTTCTTTATACTTTGTCTATATTTTTATATTAGTATATTTCTCTGTTTGTTTGTTTGTTGCGAGTAATCTCCAAAACGGCTGGACCTATATTTACGGGAATTTTACTTTTTACTGCCAGATAACCGAAATTATAGCGGTTGACATATTCTACTTTATTTGTCCGCGGCTTCGTCCGCATTACTTTGGGCCGATTTTCACGGGGTATTTACTGGTAGATAACAGACCTTAAAAAAGTAATTAATAATCTCAGGAACTACCAGTCCGATTTGAGAAAATCCTTCGGTTTTAAATAACTCATTTATCGAGGAAGGCTACAGGCTATATATCATCACGCTAAGACCAATAGAAGCAGAGCACCAATGAAGAACGTTTCAAAATCGGGCACTTTTTTCCTTTTGAGAGATTTCGTTAGTAGTAGTAATAATATTCGTTCAATAGGACAGGCGAAGGAATTAATCCATACTGCCAATTCTGAAGTTATGTGGTAAGTATCAAAGCTAACATTTTCAAAGTTTTTTTTTCCTATTCAAATAGTTCATAGGCGAAGGAATTAATCCATACTGCCAATTCTGAAGTTATGTGGTAAGTATCAACGCTAACATTTTCAAAGTTTATTTTGTTTTCGTATTCAAAAAGTTTATACTACTTTTATTTCCAATTTTTTATTTGTTCTATATTACGTATTATAAAAATAAAGTTTATGTATGTACAATTAAAATAACAACTTTTTGATGAATAGCTAAGGCTACAAATGAACAAAAAAAAATTTCTTTATACTTTGTCTATATTTTTATATTAGTATATTTCTCTGTTTGTTTGTTTGTTGCGAGTAATCTCCAAAACGGCTGGACCTATATTTACGGGAATTTTACTTTTTACTGCCAGATAACCGAAATTATAGCGGTTGACATATTCTACTTTATTTGTCCGCGGCTTCGTCCGCATTACTTTGGGCCGATTTTCACGGGGTATTTACTGGTAGATAACAGACCTTAAAAAAGTAATTAATAATCTCAGGAACTACCAGTCCGATTTGAGAAAATCCTTCGGTTTTAAATAACTCATTTATCGAGGAAGGCTACAGGCTATATATCATCACGCTAAGACCAATAGAAGCAGAGCACCAATGAAGAACGTTTCAAAATCGGGCACTTTTTTCCTTTTGAGAGATTTCGTTAGTAGTAGTAATAATATTCGTTCAATAGGACAGGCGAAGGAATTAATCCATACTGCCAATTCTGAAGTTATGTGGTAAGTATCAAAGCTAACATTTTCAAAGTTTTTTTTTCCTATTCAAATAGTTCATAGGCGAAGGAATTAATCCATACTGCCAATTCTGAAGTTATGTGGTAAGTATCAACGCTAACATTTTCAAAGTTTATTTTGTTTTCGTATTCAAAAAGTTTATACTACTTTTATTTCCAATTTTTTATTTGTTCTATATTACGTATTATAAAAATAAAGTTTATGTATGTACAATTAAAATAACAACTTTTTGATGAATAGCTAAGGCTACAAATGAACAAAAAAAAATTTCTTTATACTTTGTCTATATTTTTATATTAGTATATTTCTCTGTTTGTTTGTTTGTTGCGAGTAATCTCCAAAACGGCTGGACCTATATTTACGGGAATTTTACTTTTTACTGCCAGATAACCGAAATTATAGCGGTTGACATATTCTACTTTATTTGTCCGCGGCTTCGTCCGCATTACTTTGGGCCGATTTTCACGGGGTATTTACTGGTAGATAACAGACCTTAAAAAAGTAATTAATAATCTCAGGAACTACCAGTCCGATTTGAGAAAATCCTTCGGTTTTAAATAACTCATTTATCGAGGAAGGCTACAGGCTATATATCATCACGCTAAGACCAATAGAAGCAGAGCACCAATGAAGAACGTTTCAAAATCGGGCACTTTTTTCCTTTTGAGAGATTTCGTTAGTAGTAGTAATAATATTCGTTCAATAGGACAGGCGAAGGAATTAATCCATACTGCCAATTCTGAAGTTATGTGGTAAGTATCAAAGCTAACATTTTCAAAGTTTTTTTTTCCTATTCAAATAGTTCATAGGCGAAGGAATTAATCCATACTGCCAATTCTGAAGTTATGTGGTAAGTATCAACGCTAACATTTTCAAAGTTTATTTTGTTTTCGTATTCAAAAAGTTTATACTACTTTTATTTCCAATTTTTTATTTGTTCTATATTACGTATTATAAAAATAAAGTTTATGTATGTACAATTAAAATAACAACTTTTTGATGAATAGCTAAGGCTACAAATGAACAAAAAAAAATTTCTTTATACTTTGTCTATATTTTTATATTAGTATATTTCTCTGTTTGTTTGTTTGTTGCGAGTAATCTCCAAAACGGCTGGACCTATATTTACGGGAATTTTACTTTTTACTGCCAGATAACCGAAATTATAGCGGTTGACATATTCTACTTTATTTGTCCGCGGCTTCGTCCGCATTACTTTGGGCCGATTTTCACGGGGTATTTACTGGTAGATAACAGACCTTAAAAAAGTAATTAATAATCTCAGGAACTACCAGTCCGATTTGAGAAAATCCTTCGGTTTTAAATAACTCATTTATCGAGGAAGGCTACAGGCTATATATCATCACGCTAAGACCAATAGAAGCAGAGCACCAATGAAGAACGTTTCAAAATCGGGCACTTTTTTCCTTTTGAGAGATTTCGTTAGTAGTAGTAATAATATTCGTTCAATAGGACAGGCGAAGGAATTAATCCATACTGCCAATTCTGAAGTTATGTGGTAAGTATCAAAGCTAACATTTTCAAAGTTTTTTTTTCCTATTCAAATAGTTCATAGGCGAAGGAATTAATCCATACTGCCAATTCTGAAGTTATGTGGTAAGTATCAACGCTAACATTTTCAAAGTTTATTTTGTTTTCGTATTCAAAAAGTTTATACTACTTTTATTTCCAATTTTTTATTTGTTCTATATTACGTATTATAAAAATAAAGTTTATGTATGTACAATTAAAATAACAACTTTTTGATGAATAGCTAAGGCTACAAATGAACAAAAAAAAATTTCTTTATACTTTGTCTATATTTTTATATTAGTATATTTCTCTGTTTGTTTGTTTGTTGCGAGTAATCTCCAAAACGGCTGGACCTATATTTACGGGAATTTTACTTTTTACTGCCAGATAACCGAAATTATAGCGGTTGACATATTCTACTTTATTTGTCCGCGGCTTCGTCCGCATTACTTTGGGCCGATTTTCACGGGGTATTTACTGGTAGATAACAGACCTTAAAAAAGTAATTAATAATCTCAGGAACTACCAGTCCGATTTGAGAAAATCCTTCGGTTTTAAATAACTCATTTATCGAGGAAGGCTACAGGCTATATATCATCACGCTAAGACCAATAGAAGCAGAGCACCAATGAAGAACGTTTCAAAATCGGGCACTTTTTTCCTTTTGAGAGATTTCGTTAGTAGTAGTAATAATATTCGTTCAATAGGACAGGCGAAGGAATTAATCCATACTGCCAATTCTGAAGTTATGTGGTAAGTATCAAAGCTAACATTTTCAAAGTTTTTTTTTCCTATTCAAATAGTTCATAGGCGAAGGAATTAATCCATACTGCCAATTCTGAAGTTATGTGGTAAGTATCAACGCTAACATTTTCAAAGTTTATTTTGTTTTCGTATTCAAAAAGTTTATACTACTTTTATTTCCAATTTTTTATTTGTTCTATATTACGTATTATAAAAATAAAGTTTATGTATGTACAATTAAAATAACAACTTTTTGATGAATAGCTAAGGCTACAAATGAACAAAAAAAAATTTCTTTATACTTTGTCTATATTTTTATATTAGTATATTTCTCTGTTTGTTTGTTTGTTGCGAGTAATCTCCAAAACGGCTGGACCTATATTTACGGGAATTTTACTTTTTACTGCCAGATAACCGAAATTATAGCGGTTGACATATTCTACTTTATTTGTCCGCGGCTTCGTCCGCATTACTTTGGGCCGATTTTCACGGGGTATTTACTGGTAGATAACAGACCTTAAAAAAGTAATTAATAATCTCAGGAACTACCAGTCCGATTTGAGAAAATCCTTCGGTTTTAAATAACTCATTTATCGAGGAAGGCTACAGGCTATATATCATCACGCTAAGACCAATAGAAGCAGAGCACCAATGAAGAACGTTTCAAAATCGGGCACTTTTTTCCTTTTGAGAGATTTCGTTAGTAGTAGTAATAATATTCGTTCAATAGGACAGGCGAAGGAATTAATCCATACTGCCAATTCTGAAGTTATGTGGTAAGTATCAAAGCTAACATTTTCAAAGTTTTTTTTTCCTATTCAAATAGTTCATAGGCGAAGGAATTAATCCATACTGCCAATTCTGAAGTTATGTGGTAAGTATCAACGCTAACATTTTCAAAGTTTATTTTGTTTTCGTATTCAAAAAGTTTATACTACTTTTATTTCCAATTTTTTATTTGTTCTATATTACGTATTATAAAAATAAAGTTTATGTATGTACAATTAAAATAACAACTTTTTGATGAATAGCTAAGGCTACAAATGAACAAAAAAAAATTTCTTTATACTTTGTCTATATTTTTATATTAGTATATTTCTCTGTTTGTTTGTTTGTTGCGAGTAATCTCCAAAACGGCTGGAAATTTGATTTTGTCAACAATTGCTTCATTTGTGCCAACGCGGTTCAGGATCCAAGTAATTCGCGTACAAGCCGACTACCGCGGGTTTGTATTGTACGTAATGAGAGTACAAAAACAAGTATTATGGACCTTATAAACAGACGTTCCGATGACGTTACAATGGACATTGCTAATCGCACAGCTAATATTCCCAGCTTAGGGGAAGTTGGAGCGAAGTATCATAACTGAACTCACAATAAATCATTATTAGTCCATTGAAAAGTTACATTTGGGGTTGTGTTTTTTAGAGGACGCAATTTTATTTTTTTGATGTGTAGGAGGGGTCAGTGTAAAGCTAAAATCAAGTTTGTGGGGTCTCCACCCTTACCCCACGGCCGCCATCTTGAAAATAGGGGTTGAAATGGTTATTACGATATATCTCTTAAACTATATATCTGAAAAAAAAAATTGTGAACATTTTTTGTTGCAAATTTAATTCTCTACAACTTTGGTCCAGTACATGTTTTCTTATGGATAGACAAGTCATTTTATTTGCATTTATTTTTCTATTATAGTTTTCATATTTTATATTATTATTACTGGGAAAACTCTGAACCCATGAATCCCCAGGAATAGTCTAAAGTTGGCTAGTTTTCTGTTACATATAAATGGCAATATACACTCATCAAAAAAGTCTAAGCAACATGTACTAATTTAAATTTTAGGATGGTTCTTCACATTATAACCTTGTATTTTATTTTTAAAATAATATCTTTAGGGTTCTATGATGTAAAAATAACAGCTGTTGTCTTTATAAGTTCTTTTAATAACAGAAATGAACAATATTAGAATATACTGTAGAAACTAAGATACATAAGAAACTAAACTTTTTTCTTACAAAATGAAATTTCTAAAGAAAATGTATTTATTGTGAAAGAATAGAACAACTTAATACAAAGTATGGTCTCCTCTGCTATTCAGAACTTGTCGGCAACGATTATTCATTGAATTAATGAGACTGTTTATGTCATCTTGCGGTATTCGCTCCCAATGCAATTGTAGGAAATCCTTCAGCTGTTGGGTTGTTGTCACTCCGTCCAAGTCCTTCAAAACACGTCTCTGGAGCATACCCTTGAAGTACATCCTTTCCAATAAAAAATGAATCATCGAAATCGGTTAGCGTGATATTGAGT
>MU158729.1:0-77063 GCA_015888305.1 Antheraea pernyi | reverse complement strand
GTACCACCCTCTCATAGAAAACCGACGTGAAGTAACAGTGCTTGCATTGTTGCGTTTCGTTCGGTCAGTGAGAACGCCAGAGGCCCACCTCCCTTCCCCTCTCCTCTCCTCCCTCAATCCCTCTCCCTCAAACACAGGCTGGCAACGCTTTTACGACTCCCCCGGTGTTGTTAAAGACACAAAAAAAAATGTTATAAACCTATGAATAATATAATTACTTTGTATATTTTAATATAGGTTTACTTATTTGTTTGAGTGTAATCATTTCATGGTATCGTGTGACGAATGAAGAATTTTATCAAGAGAAGTTTAAAGGACTCGGTGAGGCAAGGTGGCCTAGCAGAGTGTTTTCTATAAGCTTTGCACCCTGTCAGACCATACCTTGTTTCAACGTGTCCAACTCGACGTTGAAGATAAAGAAGAACAATATGAAGATTGTATTTAAAAATCTTATAACTATTATTTTGATATTTGACTTTGACTTTGATTTTGACTTTTATTTTGATAATATTTTGATTGATTTTGATTATATTGTGATAAAATTAAGTAATGTTCTCGTAGATATAGGGGATTGTTTCCTAAAGTTTCATTTAATATACTTACAGGCTAATTATAAGTACAAAGGTGTAGATACGTTATCTAAATGATATTTTTTTGACACACACATATGTAAAGTACTATTGTAACGTCATACTATGTTAGATAAAAAGTGGAAGTGAAATGACATGTTTTTTTATATCAGCGGCGAAACAGAAAGAAGTAGGTATATGTTGCTTTGTATCTTCCTGTGTAGAATAAAAACGATATGGTATTTTTTTTTATATTATAATTTTGGGGCACTTAATCATACAATAACTACAAGACACTTCCTTTAATATTGACGTGTTATTGAAGTCAGGTTGGCTAACTAGCCATGTTTTAATCTGCCACTATATGTTTCCTTATAACGCGTCGATCAATAATAACTAGATAAAGGGTCACGTACAAAATCGAAGCTAATTGCTGTCCGCGTAAATATATACTTATGTAGCTATTTGTTTACTAAGAAAGGGAGAAAAAAAGTTTTAAAACTGTTTCAAGTTCAACCTAATTACAACCATGACACCTTGTAATAAAGTCACAAATGTTCAAAATATTATCTAATACTTACGATAAAACGAGCAAAGCAATAAATTACTTCCGTCACTTACAAATGAAAAGACAACATAAACAACATTTAGTGTGAATTCAACCTTAACACGCAATGATGAAGTACTTTTTCCCGTTATTCTGCGTGGTTGGCAAGCCTTGACCAAACATTTGTACCACAGGTTTAAAATCGGTAATTTTGTTCAAAATTTGATATTATTTGTTAGTTTAAAGCTTAAAATATAACTCAGGGCTATGATATGGGGTTCTTCAAGAAGGGACTGAAACGTGCTCTACAAGTTCAACAATACAACAGTAATGCCCTTGCTGTTGCAGTTGTCCATATGCGACGGTAACCACTTACCATCAGGTGTGCCGTCTGCCTGTTTGCTACCTATTGGCTTAAAAAATACCTTACATAAAGCTCAATCAAGTTAGGATCGCCGTATAGTCTCAGTGCGTTAACGTAGAACTCACTTCCTAGAACCCTCTGGAACAACATATTTCTTCTGAGTGAAAAAGAACTTCGTGGTTAGTGTTTTTCGAAGCATATTATATTACTAGCTGTTACCCGCGGCTCCGCACGCGCTTTTTAAAAAATGTATTAAAGAAATGGAAAGCCGCGGGTAACAGCTAGTAATATAATATGCTTCGAAAAACACTAACCACGAAGTTCTTTTTCACTCAGAAGAAATATGTTGTTCCAGAGGGTTCTAGGAAGTGAGTTCTACGTTAACGCACTGAGACTATACGGCGATCCTAACTTGATTGAGCTTTATGTAAGGTATTTTTTAAGCCAATAGGTAGCAAACAGGCAGACGGCACACCTGATGGTAAGTGGTTACCGTCGCATATGGACAACTGCAACAGCAAGGGCATTACTGTTGTATTGTTGAACTTGTAGAGCACGTTTCAGTCCCTTCTTGAAGAACCCCATATCATAGCCCTGAGGAAAACCGTGCCGTATCGTGCTGGGTAACCCATTCGACAACGCTAACGCACGCATAAGGAAGGCTCGAGAAAACCTCACGGTGGTCGCCATCTTGCTAGTTTTAAGGTGTTTGGGTGAGCAGCCAGCCAGTGGCAGGAGATGCGAATTAAAATGGTGAAGAGACTGAATGTTTCACGCAAGATATACGATAACATCTACTTTTAAAATTCGAATGTTACTAATTGGTAATTAATTTGAGTAATTATACATTGCCATTTCAGCGGTATTTAGAATACTATAATCAATGGTAGTAATGCCGAGAGAGTCGAATGTAATGACATCAATATACGAATACAAACAATCTACATCTCTATATCGAATTACATTTGGATATTGGATTGTAGAAAGAGTTACTTTGCGGAAATCGATCATAAAATATTATAATGGACGTTACTTTGCACTTGCGCCTAGAATTGATTGGTCACTACCACGTCTCAATCCAACATTTTTTTTTTATGTCATCGCTGGCAAACGAACAGGTGGGTCACCTGATGTTAAGTGATGACCACCGTCCATGAATACTAACAACGCCAGAGGAGTCGCAAGTGCGTTACCACCCTTGGGGGGGAAGGGTTAGGGGAGGGAGAGGTAGAGGAGAGAGGAGCGGGGAGGGGAGGTGGGCCTCCGGCGCTCTCACTGACCGAACGAAACGCAACAATGTAAGTACTGTTACTTCACGTCGGTTTTCTGTGAGAGGGTGGTACTACAAATACAAATGATTGATTTTATATACGCGAGGTGTATCTGAAAAAAAAAAGTTATTAGTTAGTAATAGAAAGAGCTGTCGATGCATTATAAACTGAGGCTTCGGGTCATAAATCATATTTCTCTATCTGTCTCGCTCGCACTTACAGGCGTTATTGAGAGGTGTAGCGATGTGCGTAAGAATTGTAGAGGTGCATATCGATACCGGGATAGATACGATCGATATGCTAAAGTATTAATAGGAATAATTTTTCGCTATCTAAATTTAAATAAATAACCTTAAAAATAAATAAATAAATTTAAAAAATAAATAATTAAAATAAATAAAAATTATTTATATAAATAAATAAATAATTTAAATAAATTAAAATAAACGTTTTTAATTTGTAACATAAAATGTTTGTTTTGACGTAATTATAGAGAAACTGTATAGATCGTAATGTGGCCCTGAAAAGGGCCGTTTCTATCTTTTCTAGGGATTTCTTAGTTCTTCAAAAATCCTCATCAGTATCTTCCCCATCTGTGTCACCTTCCTGTAGGTTAATTATCAGATGTGGTACTTGATCTTTTAAAATAGTTTACCTTAATTCCTTATCCTGGAGCTCCTCGGCATGCCTCACACATTTAGCCCAATCTTTTAGAGTAACATTATAAAAGGTGAATAAAAAACCTAAATTATTTTTTATGAGGTCTGCTATCTACCAGTGAACACCCCGTGAAAATCGGTCCAACCATTTTCGAAATAGCAATGCGGACGAAGCCGCGGACAAATAAAATAGAATATGTCAACCGCTACAATTTCGGTTATCTTCCAGTAAAATTCCCGTTAAAATAGGTCCAGCCGTTTTGGAGATTACCCAGAATAAACAAACAAACAGACAAAATATAAAAATATAGACAAAGTATAAGAAAAATTTATTTTTGGTCATTTGTAGCCATATCCATTCATCAAAAAGATGTTATTTTAATTGTACATACACAAACTTTATTTTTATAATACGTACGTAATAGATTACAAATAAAAAATTGGAAATAAAACTAAAGTAGAATAGATTTTTTGAATAGGAAATCAAAATAAACTTTGAAAATGTTTGCGATAGAAACTTACCACGTAACCATGGCAACGTATAAAATACTAACACTAACGAAATCTCTCAAATGGAAAAAAGTGCCCGCTTTTGAAACATTCTTCATTGATACTCCGCTCCTATTGGTCTTAGTGTGATGATATAGCCTAAAGCCTTCCTCGATAAATAAGCTATCTAAAACCGAAGGATTTTCTCAAATCGGACCTGTAGTTCTTGAGATTAGCGCGTTCAACCAAACAAACAAACAAACTCTTCATCTTTATACATTAGTATAGATGTATAAGGAATTTTTGCTTAATTTATTTCATGTAATTTATTATTATACAACGAGTCTAGTGTAGAAGAAATAATAGTAAATAACCAAATGATTTCATATTGTTTAGTTTTTCAGTACACAGGTTTAGTTATTTATTCAAGCACCCATAATTGCTATCCATGATTAAATAAATCTAAGATTATACGTATTAACAAAATGATAGAAAAAAACAACACTTCGACTAAAATACTTAGTTGACATGAAAATATAATAATACCGTTTTCCTGCGAAGATCCGCGTGGGAAAACGTTAATACTAGCCTAAATAAAAATGCCTACCGGATTTTATTTTTCATGTTTTTAATTAAAAATCTTGAGAAACGTAAAATAAATTTTGGAAGCAGCCTTTTTTATACTGCATATATGTATTTTTTATACGTTATAAGTTTTACAGGTCGAACACTATCTTATATTATACTAAAACTGCTACAAAAACTGCCTTCTCGAGTGCAGTTGCTGAAAGTCACAAGCGCGTTGCCAGCCTGTGTTTGGGGGGCGGGGGAGCGGTTGGAGAGAGAGGAGGAGGGAACGGGGAAGGGGCAAAGGAAGTGGGCCTCCGGCGCTCTCACTGACCGAACGAAACGCAACAATGCAAGCACTGTTACTTCACGTCGGTTTTCTGTGAGAGGGTGGTATTACCCTGAGTGAGCCGACCCATTCATGCTGAAACCAATAATAGCTTCCGCTTAGCTCTACCACCTTTAAAAGAGATGTTCCATTTGAATGAACATGGTAACCAGCCACGATATGTTCCATCACGGAAATCTTAGTCTCATGTTATATACATATTTTAGGATTCGTACATCTACATTTTGTTTTTTTTTATAAGAAGTACTTTTTTGTGGAGAGTTCGTTTTCAAAATCAAAATATCCTTTATTCAATTTAGGCCCTGAGAAGGCGCTTATAAACGTCAAAGCTACTACCGGTTCCGAAAACAGACCAGTCATCAAGAAGAACCGGCAAGAAACTCGATCTGGTTTATTTTTTCATTTCATATATTTTTACAGTAACATAAATATTTACATTCGTTATTAGTGGATGCACAGAGAGGGGCGTCATTTCCAGACATCACAATCGTTCACGTATTGATCCACCGTATAATAGCCTTTAGATATTAAAACCCGCTTGACATGGTTCTTGAACTCACTATCAGGCAAATCGGTAATGTGTTTTGGGACTTTATTATAAAACCTAACACTATTACCTAAAACACTGTTTTTGGATTTAGTGAGCCTGAAGCATGGAATGACGAATTTGTTGTTGTTTCTAGTATTTAAATTATGCTGGTCTTTTACTAGATCCAACATATCTAAGTTTTTGCGTCCGTTACATTAGATTAAAATATTTTTTTTAATCTATACAAATTTTATTTCAAAGTAATCTTCAAAATAAAGGAATAATAAACACTGTTATATACATTTCAAGAATAGCATTCAGAATCTCTGTAGATGTGATTGCGAAATCTGATCACGTGAAAGCAATAGTCGTTTGAAAGGAAATAAAAAATACAATATAAAAAGTTATTGAACCATTTTGTAATAATACACAAGATATTTACATTATGTCTATTTTTATACCTGTTAGATAACTTGAATACTTTTCAAATTTCTTAAAGTAAAGGAAAATTTAACCTCCACAGACATTTTTTTCGTATACAATTTTCAAAAATGTATTTCCGCCTCTTAAATAAATTAACTATAAATATTAAAAGATATTATGATTATATTTCTACCAAATAATAATTATTTAATTCATAAATTAAGTAAAGATGGATAGAAAATCCATAATACGACGAATTCTTATTAACACGGAACGTTCGCCTAAGCTACAAAAAACGATTACCTATATGGGCTCCACGTTGAGTTCCGAATGATCTTCAAACTAGTACTTTGTCAATACCCCCTTTCCTAAGTATTCCGTTCACCAATGGTTTATATTCTAGAATATATGCGCATACATATTCACGTATCTCAGTACAAAAATGTCATTAATCGAGAAACCCAGTACACGAGAACAGGTGCTTCGAGGAAGTCTTTGAAATTATGTACAACTAGCGGGCCCGGCGGACGTTGATCCGCCCTGATACAAAAAACCTAAACAAATTATATACCTAAACCTTCCTTGTAAATAATTCTATCTACTGGTAAAACCGCATACGTAATGTAATGATAATGATGATTAATGTTAATCTTGATTCTTTTGTGACGCATTTTAATATTAATCTGATAATAATGATTATGTATTTTTTTTTAAATTTATATTCCATATTTATCCCCCAGATTAACACGATAATAGGCAAAGACGTTCTCAGTCGAAAAAAAGAACCGCATAAATTCTGTGCAACACTATATCTATAGCAAGATCGCGAGAGTATAGCGGCTTCATGTACAATAGGACAATATAAAATATTACAATTATTATATGACATATTATAAAAAGACACCGTATACGTCTAAACTTTTTGTTTAGTCCAGAGTTTTATGACGTCAATCTCTTGATAAATAAACAGTATGTGTATTAAATGCTTTGAGATTAATTGCAGCTGCAGATATTATTTATTCTCTATTCTTTTGTATAATAAAGACAAATGCTTATATATTTTATCTTTTCAAATCAATTATGATGTTGTTTAAGTTGGAATAAGTAAAATCCCAATCCTAACAATTTGCTAGCATATTGTTGACCATGAACTATGTGGTTATATAAAATATTGGCTAATACTGAAACAGGCGCGCCGATTTTCGACATATTTATTTCTTATATGAGGGAGAAACAATTGTATAATACGAGTGTTCTGTAAAAGGACAACAATTCTAATGACAATTTTATATTGTAAATGCGAATGTGAGTTTGTTACCCAATCTACTATTCTACATTACTAGAAACAATAACAAACTGGTCACTCTATGTTTCAGACTCACTAAGATCAGTAAGGCTAAGGACGCTTGAAGCGGTTTTTACCCGAGTCCGCTGCGGTGGTGAAACTGCGGTTTTATTTCTTAACTCACGAGATCGCTTATTTGCGCGGTTACGCAGCCGTCGCGGATCATCGTCCGCAAACGTGGTGCAGACGGGTTGCAAGACTAGTGGTTAATGAATTAAAGAAGGAAGACCCGCCAACCTAACGCAGTGTCCGCGAGCGCAACCCGCCGAGGCTGCAGGTGACTGCGGCCCGCGCGATTCTACTAGTTGCCCGCCGGTGCAGCGGGAACCGCAAACAACTGCGCATACCTTAGGCCTAAAACGCATCGTGCGATATGCTTTAATTTTTTAAATATATATCTGCATTCTACAGAATCTATGGGCTCGAAACCGCGGCGGACGCGGGTAAAAACCGCTTCGTGAGTCCTTAGCCTAACAGTTTTTTAGGTAATAGTATTAGATTTTATAACAAGGTCCCAAGGCACATGATCGATTTGCCAGTAAATTCAAGCACCATGTCAAGCAGATGGTAATGCATAATGGCTATTATAAGTTGAATCAATATTCCCGATGACTGCGTTGTTTCCCGAACCGGTGGCGTTTTGACGTTCATAAGTGCCTTCTCAGGGCCTAAAGTTGATAAGTAATTTTTGATTTTGATTCACTCCTTCTTAAATACTCGCCGCATTCTGATTCTGGCTGTCGTGGTGGGAATGACTTATCGCTGTCCAGTGTAGTCGTGACTACGCTCGTCAGCGAAAAAGCGAGACACGTGACGGCCTTCTTCTGCGAGGAAGACCTTCGAAGCGGACGACCGCCAACGGAGCACTGCCAGAAGGAGTGGGCAGCCTTCATTAATGAAAAATAATAAAAAAATGATTATAAAATAAAAAATGTATTTGAATCGATTTTGAAGAACACGGGTGGTATATGTTATTTCGTAAATGATAGAGTATAATGAAGATTATATGCATATATTGGTGTAGGTTAATAAAAACGCATTATAATCGGAGTTTTAAAAGTGATTTGTGTTTAGGATAACAAGAGAGAAGTATCTTATTTAAATGCCTCTTTTAAAACACTGAACGTTCTTGTTTAATTGTGTTTAACGAGGTTAATGAAGTAAAACTAAACACAGCTACTACCTGAGTTCGACCGTAATTTGTTACCCTTGCCTGACCCTCTGCTCTAAACTCTCGGTACTAACTGCTGTTCTATGTCGTAGAACAATACCGTAGGACCTTTTAGGAATGTTCAATTGTTTTAACTTTGTAGGGTGAATTATTCCCCTTGTCATTTCTGTATATTGCTATTATTATATTCTGTATATTTTCGGTAAGCTTTTCAAAACATGTATTATTCATTTTTTACTCATGTAATGAAATTATAGATCGGAACGAACGAGTGCAGCGAACGCACGGAAGGGACGACCGTCCACCACGGCGGCCCGATCGGAACTCCCTTTTTTCCCACATATAATAGTTATTATAAGAGCATTTCTCAGGTTCTTGTTTTCCTTCACCGTCATCCGATAGTGCTACCAATTTAAATTAGTAAATATACGGGAATTCCGAATAAATGGTTGACAATGAGCTTAAAAGATGTGTGACGGATATAAAAGGAGTAAATGATAGATTAATATTGGTGAAATTATTGATAGAACAGATGACGATCAATATAATAAGTGTGTATGCGCCGCAAGCTGGGTGTAATGAGGCTATAAAAGAAAAGTTTGGGAAGATTTTGATGGGGTGATGATTGATATTCCACAGGATGAGGATATTTATATCGGAGGTGATTTTAATGGACATGTGTGAAGAGAGAGTGGAGGTTATGAGAGAGTGCATGGAGGCTGGGGTTTTGGGAATAAAAACAAAGAAGGTGGAAATGTCATTCAAGCTGCAGTTGCTTTCGGCCTTGCCATAGCTAATACTTTTTTCCAAAAAAGAGACCAGCACTTAATCTCATACAATAGTGGTAATCACACTACCCAAATTGATTATTTTCTCTTACGAAGAAATAATATTAAAATACTGCAAGATTGCAAGGTCTGCCTAGAGAGATATTAGCTACTCAACATCGTCTATTAGTGTTAGATTTAAAAATAAAATTAAAACTGACTGGAAATCAGTCGAGTCCTCCATCCAAAATTAAATGGTATCTAATAGAGAAAGATGAGTATGTGAAAGATTTTAGAACAAAAGTTGTTAATAAAATGATAGAAATGGAAAATATGGAAACTTCGAATTGAATTGCGAAAACTGTTAATGATTATTGGAATGAAATGGCAACATGTGTAAGGAACGTACCAAAGTATGTTTTTGGTGTAACGAAAGGAAGAGGAAAGATAGATAAGGACACTTGGGGGTGGAACGAAGAGGTACAAAAGGCTTTGAAAGAAAAAAAAACGGCTTTCAGTGAATGGAAATGTATTGAAGACCAAGATAGTACGACTTAAGAAAATAAGAGAATAATGTATGTAGAATATAGAAGAAATGCAAAAGGGCAGTTGCTATTGCTAGATTCATCAGTCTTTCAAAATATTTCTTCCGACGACTCTTTATGTCCTCATCATTCATCAAAACTTTTCCTCCATCGTCTTTTATACATTTAACGTATGTAATACCTCTAGTATTATTTTCTCTTACTTTTGCTAATCGATACAAATATTTTTGTGTTTGTGAGCTCTCTAGTGATTGGTACAAATCATCTTGTACTTTAGTTCTAGCAATAGCAACTGCGTTGTACAAGAAATAAGTGAGGATGAAGTAAGAAAAGCTGTGAATGGTATGAAAAACGGAAAAGCCGTTGGGCCAGATGGCATACCGGTTGAAGTATGGAAGTTTTAAAAAGTAGATGGATGGATGTGGCTGACTTTATTTTTTTAAAAGATGTTACTAGAAGAAGCGCTCCCAGATGAATGGCTCGATAGCGTAATAGTGCCTATCTTTAAGAATAAGGGTGATGTGCAGGACTGTAACAATTATCGAGGAATAAAGCTGATGTCACACAGTATGAAGATTTGGGAAAGAGTGATAGCGAGACGAATAAGAGATGAGACTGAAGTGACTCCGAATCAATTTGGGTTTATGCCTGGACGTGCGACATCTGATGCCATTTTCGCACTTAGGCAACTGTGTGAAAAATACAGACGTGTACATAAGAATTTGCATATGGTGTTTGTTGATCTGGAGAAGGTATATGATCGAGTACCCCGAGATGTTCTGTGGTGGGCACTGAAAAAGAAAAGAGTGCCTGAGAAGTACCTACAACTTATTCGTTGTATGTACAGTCAAGCCCAAACACACGTTAGGTCCGAAGCTGGAGTTACCGATAATTTCAATGTGGCTGTAGGTTTGCAGCAGGGATCAGCTTAAGCCCCTTATTTATTCCTTCTTGTTATGGATGCGTTAACATCAGACATACAGGAGGAGACACCCTGGTGTATGCTGTTTGCTGATGATATTGTTCTTGTCGGCGAAGATGCTACCGAGGTCCAGAGTAGGCTGGTAAAATGGCGAGAAAAACTGGAGAATGTTGGTTTGAAAATCAGTAGACTAAAAACTGAACATTTGTTTTGCGACTTCGGTGGTCCATCCAGCTTTTCTCCTATAGCTTTAAATGGTATATCCTTACCAACCTGCTCTAATTTCCGGCATCTCGGTTCTCTGATCCAAAACGATGGTTGCATAGGCAAGGACGTGAGGAATAGGATAAATGCAGGGACATGACATGACAGAGGATGACATGGCGAAAGGTGTCTGGTGTAGCTTGTGACCCACGAATGCCCTTGTAACTCAAAGGGAAGGTGTATAAAACTCTTATAAGACCAGTCATGTTGTACGCATCTGAGTGCTGGGCGACGAGAGAGACGGATGAGAGAAAATGTGGCAGAGATGCGAATGTTAAGGTGGATGTGTGGTGTAACTAGAATGGATAAAATTAGGAATGAATATAACAGAGGAATTTTGAAAATAGCACCAGTAACAAAGAAGTTAAGGAGTAATAGGTTAGCATGGTATGGGCATGTTATGAGGAGAGATGAAGACCATGTAACTAGAAAAGCTTTGAGTATGACGGTCGATGGATATAAGAGTAGAGGAAGACCGAAAAAAGCATGGATGGATTGTGTGAAAAATGATATGTGTGTAAAAGGTGTGATGACTGAGATGACATCTGATAGGCGAGCGTGGAAAAGGAAAACATGTTGTGCCGACCCTACTTGGGTGGGATAAGGGTAAGAAGATGATGATGTGATGAAATTATATGTGAACAAAAATTATTTACTGGAATGTAACAATGGTGTTCGTGGTTTTAAATAAGGCATATACATTAATATGAGGTCCTTATAAACTGCAAACATAAGTTAGTAGGAACCAAAAACTATTTGATTCAGTGTACTTCCAGTAGATATAAAAAAGATCGTTACCTCTCTTATTTATTGAATAACTCAACATACATATAAATCAATATATTGTAGTGTTGCATATGTTTATATTCACGTATTTATTCAGATTAGTATAAAGTTGTAATTTAATGTAAATTCTTTTCTTCTTCGATGTTAATGTATTCTTATTTATTAGGAAGATTTAAAAATAAATAATATGGTTACTCCTTTTATACACTGATTTTTTTTAGTCCAACGGTTTTCAAACTGCTTTTTTTGAGATTGTAAAATAGGATATACACATAATTAACTTATTTGTACATTCCAAGAATACTAACCTATAATGTCTTGTACGTTTTAAAGTATCCAGCTCTTGATAGTGAAAGTAAGTGCGTTAGTGACTTCAAATATCGATAAATCAGATTTGCGTGTTGTCCTTTTAAGGAATAGAGAGTAGGAAATAAGTTTCAGTTCAATATATTTATTTATTCTTTAATAATAATAATAATAAAACTCTTTATTGCACACACGTTGAAAATATACAAAATTAGACATCTGTTTACAATATGTGTACAGTTAGGCGGCCTTATCGCTTAGAGCGATCTCTTGCAGACAAACCTAGGGAGACATTTAACTTTCAAAAATACCGGGTGGCAATATAAATAGACAAAAAGAATTACAAAACTTTAGATAAACGTGAAAAAAAAATGACGCAATAAAATAATTCTATTACGACAGCGAGAGGTAATGCCGGTGGAGATATTTTTTAAATAATATCACGGTACTTGCCTGCCTAATATCACAAGGGAGTGCGTTCCATAGGCGTACAGCTTGAACTGCAAACGATTTACTATAAAATTTAGTGTGACAGATAGGGAATTTGAGTAAATGTTGAGAGCATAGACGGCGTGATGAAGAATCTCTGCAACCTAACGTCTCGAATTTATATTGTAGGTAGGGAGGGGAATTGTGATTATGAAGAACGTTATACAGGAGGGACAGGATGTGGCTGTTTCGTCGTTACCGAATGAGTAGACATTTAAGCTTTGAGCGGTATTCAGACACATGATCAAATTTCTTAAGTCCATAAATAAAGCGAATGCATGTATTCTGTAGCCGCTGCAATTTATTAATCAATTCCTCATTAGCGTTTAGGTAGCAGACTTCAGCATAATCAAGGATAGGCAAAAGTAATGACTCTGCAAGCATGACTTTAGTCGATATAGGTAATAAATTGCGCATTCTTCTCAACGAACTCATAGAAACAAATATTTTTCTGCTGACGTCACTCACATGATTTTTCCAAGATAGATTGTTATCAAAGATTACACCTAGACTCTTTATTTCAAATAGGTTAATCATATGACGTCCTCGACTCCGCCCTTAGAGACTGTATACTTAAGCACGGAACGACGCAAAAAAGGGGTTGTAATATCCGAGCGAAATCTCCGGAGCGGAATGACCTCAATAATTATCTTTCATTCGCTTTATCTCGAACCCTGTGTGGGTAATGAATGAGACACATTAAGTTTAATTAAAACGGCTATTTTATTTCGTAGGTATTCTGTTAATGCCGAGTTTAACACGTTAAGCTATTCTTCTTTCCTGGATGTCAGTTAATGCTCATAAGGTTAAATGTATTTTATTATTAGTAAAATTAGCCAACACTCCTAGTAAAAGTAATTAATTCTGAGATTAACTGATATACAAAAAGTTTCGATAGATTTTCTGTCGAATCTACATCCTCCCTTAAATTGGTATTTAAATCCTGGAAACAAATAGCAATTATTTAAATGCTAGATTTGTATTTGTAACAACAATTAATTTTGTTTTGCGATACTTCTAGACGCTTTATTCTGAAATAGTTTTAAAACCATTATAACTGAAAACATTTAACTATAACCCTAATAGGGTAGGCAGGTAATGTAACAATTCTTCTCTCCATACTTATTAACTTATTCCGTGTTATTACAAAGAAAGTTAAATACACATTGAACTCTTACTTAAAAAAAGTTTGATCACTAAAGAGTGTCTTACCCTTGTTTACAGATGCATATTATTTCAATTTAAATACTCTCTAACACTTGTCTAAGCTGACAGTTATTTTATTACCTTTAAATAAGTAAATTTTCTGAATGCTATTGAAAGTTGCTTGAATAAAAAGCTTAAACCATATATTTAGCAAGAGACCGCTTAGACACTCTTTTATAATACAATATTTTAAATATGTGTACAACTAGGTTTAAAATGTTAGGCACTGTTTAGTAAAATTCATGTTAAACCCGTGTTTATTTTTTGTAATTTTATTTTCCTCGAGTTGAATAATCCCTAAATTCATTCCTCTCAGTTACAGGTATCTTTAACTATTAATACGACAATTTTGCCCACCTGTATGGCAGTCACCGTACATCAAATGTAACGCTTGCCATAGTGACACGTGTCACGTTCCGGGATCCATCTATCTCGGCGTGTATTTAGTAAATAAAGGGGTGGTAGAGATCTGTATACAACTCGATAGCGTTGGTATCGATACTCAACTAATTAGGTACAAAAAAAAAAAGAAGAAAAACATTAAGTATTTTAGAATATTAAATAGGATTCTGAATAAATACTATCATTCATCATAAATAAAATAGGTTTAAATATTAATATTTAATTAAGTACTGAACCATAAGAAGTGTTCTATTAACGACTAAGGAACTCTAAATGAGTGGGGTTTAGAACTGTAGGATGTGTGTAACTCAATGTCGAAGTATAGAATTGAGATTGGAATTTAAAAAATAGAAAGAGAGGGAGATAAAACAGAAAGGATTAGAAAAGGACAGATATAAAAAAAGAGGCTTGCAGACTGTCCTAATTCTAGTATGGAAGTTCGTCTGGAAAAAATAACCGTTAGAGCAGGAAGGAAATATTATAAGCTTAAGGAACAAAGCAGGAGAGTGAGATAGACTGCTTTTCTGCCGTACATAGACAGCGGAATCTGAGTAAGAGGGTCGCGGGGGGATTGCGAAATGAGAAAATATATAAGAATTTGGAGAGTCGAGTCGTGATGGTCGGAATAGCTTCTTTAGACGTATAAGACGTGCGCAAGAGTCTGGTAAAATATTAATAATTTAGCAGTCGTAATGCTAGTTTGCTTTTGGAACAAAGGAATACGGAAACAAAGAAATACAAATTTTGAATTAATAGTTTATTCGAATGTTTACATCGTTCTAACCTCAAAAGTGAAATTATACATGATACAGTACTGGAAACGTGTCCCAGTGCATGAGAGTCTGGTAATCAGGGTGATTTAGTGATCAATATATTCTTCAGTAGTGCGCGTGAGTTTCGTTGTGTGTCAGGGAGATCCCACAGAGAGAAAAGTATAGTGTTATCCAAAGTTGCGGCCAGTTTATTTGTGAAATCCCAGATAGAGTTCTTCTTGAAATAATTCCGCGAATTGGTGTTCAATTATAGTGATTATGTTGCGAATTGTGTTTAGACATTTAGGTTTTAAATTACGGCATATCATGGTTACGTGTAGAAGTAGGTATTGTTGTGTTAAGCATCATAGTCAGTAATTTGTCAGTGCATTGTGTTTGTGAAAACTACGAGACTGTAAGTAATTTATAATATACTAGGTTATAATCGTGCACTTTAAATTTATATTCTATTTATAGAATTCAAACAATAACCTGTTATGTAAATAAACACAAATACATACACTACTACACATTAAATAAGGCTCTGTAGTTCTGATTTTATCAGGATGAAAGACTATTTAACTTTGGTAAATCTGTAACTGAAACTAGTTGTGAATCAAGTTCACAAGCTTTTATGCATTAGAGTTTAGTATATTGCATCCCAGTAGTTGTTGGCTTGAATGGTATTAAATATAGTAGACAAAAGAATGTGAACTAGATTCCACTAAGAATATTAAAAATCCTACACTGCACTAACTCACAGACATTTTAATTAATATCAATAAACGTTACATCAAATAGTAAGTTACCCAATATTTGTTAAGGAAGTTTGAATTCTATAAAATTCAGATAAGTGTCTTCATGCATTTGATGTCATTAATATGTGTAAAGATTTTAATACCTCAGTCAGGTACTGAACAGTAATTGTATTTCAATTAATTGTATACCATTATATAAAGTTAGTTAAATATATTACAAACATAACTATAGACTTTAAAGTTAGATAAATATAGTCTTGGTGAAGAATATAAACTGTTAAATAGGTCAGGTTCTCTACAAGCAATCCTAATTAATTCTAATATGTGTTATTCATTAATTTTATAAAACTCAAACAATAGTCTCTGTCAACACAATTCAACCAAAGAGGCATTACTATACATGAACAAAGACATTGTAATTCTGGGTTGGCAATGGTAAATCTGTGACATTATAATTTACTTAACAAATAATTACATAAACTGATGCGATTCGAGTTCATAAGCTTTTAAACAGCAGTGTTTTATTATAGGGATTCCCAGTAGGCGTTGATGTGAGTTGCACCTAAAGCATATACGTTTCGGCGGTCTTTAACTCTCTTTCTCTATCAAGTAAACCTTTTGCTGGATAGGGAGGAGGTTACTGTATGCCTGAGGTGTAATAGGGCCGTTGTCAGCGATACGTTAGCAGTGACCCGGGGAATGGTTTGGGTTTAGAAGCATAGCGCATCTTTACCAAAGTACGAACCGGTAGCCGTCTCGTTTGACATGATCGACCCTCAAGGAACCTCTGCCTGGTGTAGTCGGGTGCAAACCCTTGACGTAACTTAACTCAGCATCCTCTTGTGTATATAATTCAAAAGAATATGAACTGGATTCTGCTGAGAGTTATGGGGGGACTTCTTTAAGATTGTCACAACTCCACACTATACTCTTTTACAGACACTTCAACTAATATCAATATCTGTTACATAAAACATTTATAATATAAAATTCACTATAAAATGTGAGTTCTGTAAACTTGAATTAAGAACATATATATTTATACAATGCCATAAGTATGGCATAGGAATATAATGAAAAAATATAAATAAACTAAATATATTTCAATAAAATGTAAGGGTTAACCTATGATGCAAAGAAATATATAATTAAGTTGAGATCTCTATAAGCTAAGATAATTTTAGTATTGTAGGATTATAAATGAATACATAGATTAATATGTATATATTACCTATTTGTTTTGCTAAAAATTAACCCAGATCGAGTTTCTTGCCGGTTCTTCTCGATAACTGGATTTTCCGAACCGGTGGTAGAGTTAATTTGCAAAGGGACTAACATGGCCCTAATGCCTATACAATCAACTGCTATCCTTCTATCGCTTGTATGTGTACTGAGCAGGGTCAGCACAGCATTATTTAATTTATTGTTTGTTATATACTAACAACATTGGTAAAAGAATTATCTGTGTGGGATTCTGTTAGCACATTATAAAGTAATGGTGACTGGAACCAATCAGAAGTTCGACTACCAATCTAAATTAATCACTACAATATTATTTTGTAGTATAAATGCTAGTGCCGACTTAGTTCTGCACGTCTTGCAACCAAAACCTTATCCACTATTCTTCTGGAACTAGTGTGATTATATAATTCAATTACTGGTTATGTCTACCATTTAAAAGGCATTAATATTTGCAATCTGGTGGGTGTGTTAGCAATTTGACTATACAAGCTGCTATGATTCCTTCACACCATACTATTTGTTAGGGCGTAGCTAGTCTTCTCTATATCCATTTCTGTTGATCCACACTGTGTTAGTGACCTGACGAGTGGATTGGAGTGACCTTTATCTCGCTCCTCGTATCCCGGTGTCTATCGTGTTGCTATACCTTTGTTGGGGAGGTTTGGATTGAAGCAAGTTACATATTTTCTCCTTGGTTGACTTTGTCACCCTGGAGCTTTCGCTTTCTTGTGAGGATCAAAGCAGGCTGTTCTTCATCAGCTATAATCACCCATAAGATTGCGTTTCTACATTTCATTATTTTATTTGGAGACTGGTTTCAGATTCCTTATAATTCCTACCTCTCACCCTGCTTAACTCCCAGCGATGCTGGTAGTAGTTGATTGTTGGGTTTAACTGTAAATTCATTGTAAATTACAGTGCTTCTAAGAGGTGGGCTTGAGGAAGGTGGGGCCCTCTACCCCTTGAGGGAAAAAAAACCATTTAAACACTACATATACCATTATATATTTAATACACATAAAAATATATTTTAATGAATATTATTAGGATATTAGGTTGATATATTATGTCTGCAGTATTACATATGGAGATTGACTTTGTTTATGTTTAGTTTATTTTGATTAATCGCATTTTTAATATTTGTTGTTATGTGTTTCCTAAAGTTCTAATCATACTGGATATAATCTATGTAATGTTTTCTGAGTACCAGATTAAAACAACTTGTTACTACAACTTTGTTTCAATACACAACGTAAAAGGGTCCTAGCTTCTAAATGATCGTGGTAATAATAATAATAAAAGGGGTTAATACATTGCTTTTAGCCAGGGTATGTATTAATGGTAAGATAAAGGTTTTCAAGGTAAAGGAGAGTGGTGCGGTAACGCTGGGAGAGAGGTCTCTATATAGCTATCTATACCTATATAATTATATATGGATGGAGATAGTAGTCGAGTAGAGGGAGAGATCGGAGAGTGAAGTGAGTGTTTGGAAAAAGAGAAGAGGGGGGGGGCGTTACAAACCTCACAACTTTTCGTTACAAAAAAGGTAGCCGATTAGAATCCGCCTTAAAATCAGCCCTTAAAAGTCACTTCGTCACGCTACTATAAAATAAAAAAAATCGAAATTCGAAAATCAGACTTAATTGATTTCATTAGCATAGATAACATAGTCGTCATTGTATTTATTTAAAAGAATCCACGCAATTCATTTTATATATTATCTTTATTAATAAATATACTTACAAAATTTACAAATGTTACACTATTTTACAAATATGTGTAAATGTAACATGGAATAAGATTGATTTATGTTATTTTAACAATTATTATAGAAGTTTCATACGCAGATTTAAATGTTATTGTTAACTTCTGGTAGAGATTTCTTTTTGACCTTCTATCTTCAAGCTGAAGCTGAAAAATATGACAACATTAATGAAAATTATTTTAATCAATTGTCTACTCTTTGAGATTTTAACTGGTGCCTTCACCGAAATTATTCATTATTAAACCACTATCGAATTCCCTAATATCCTTGCTATTTGCAAAATTTCACACTGCTAAACCCAAAGGCTTAAACTGTGTTTTATCCGCCAATCACTCTAAAATATTTATAGCCAGTTTATTTATTTTAAGTTTGTGACCGTTAAGTTTTAGCATACACTAAAGTATTTGTAGCCACTTTATTTATTTTAAGTTATGACCGTTAAGTTTTAGCATTACTACTGTATTTATGTGTATAGATAAAATCACGCGTCACAGGGTGTTTTCTTTTAATAATTTATAGGTTATAAGCTTTTGATGACGACGAATGTTAAATGACGACGTGATCTATGTTTAGAAGGTGGTAAAGCCACGCCGTAGCTATTACTAGTTTCAGCATGAATGGGTCGGCTCGTACAGGGTAGTACCACCCTCTCACAGAACACCGACGTGAAATAACAGTGCTTGCATTGTTGCGTTTCGTTCGGTCAGTGAGAGCGCCGGAGGCCCAACTCCTTCCCCCTTTCCCCTTTCCCTACCCCTCCCCCATACAGAGGCTGGCTACGCACTTGCGACTCTCCTGGTATTACTAGTGTCTATGGACGGTAGTAATCACTTAATACCTGGTGACCCACCTGTTCGTTTGCCTCCTTTAGTCATAAAAAAAAGGTGTTCAGGCCAAACTAAGAGGAGACTGGCTCAAGCGCAGCTACCGGAACACACTACCAGGTACTTTGCGATAGTTTTTCAACTTAAAGGTGTTAGCTAGCTAGGCAGATTTAGAAAAAAGCTTACCACGATGCTACGGTTTCATCAATGTTTTCCTTTACCAGAAACTCCGACTTTGTTGCGAGGATTCGAACCTACGTACGTTGACGATATGACCGAACACGCTATCATCCTATCATATCATGCTATCATATCATGATATCATGTGCTATCATCACTTTACTAATCCATCATCGCTTTTTGCAAAAATACAAGGGAGATGGCGCCTATTGTAGGATTCACATGTGTAGAACACTCAAACATAACGACTCATTTCCCCGGTTCTCGTTTGGGGTGTAAGGTCACCTGCACGTGGTGCACCCTGCTGAATAAGGAACGAGGTAATGGCGAGAGCGGGGTGGTAGGGTTTTACAGCCCGACTGGGTCACAACCACCACGTATATGGCAAAAAAGCCCGTCATAGTGATTCGCTTCCAAGGTTCGCGTTTCGAGATCAGCCTGTGCATATCCACTTTTTCGCAGGCCGGCATGACAGTGGCGACTGGCGATGGATAGATTCTATCTCGGTGATCACCATTATTTTTGGATTGTACTGTGCTTACGATCAGGCATAGTGCAGTCATTTTGCCGCGCTACAATAAAAAAAAAAACCTGAATTGGCAAGTATATACTCATTCATACAGAGGATTTTACCTTGGTATGAAATTGGCAACAAGACGACAACAATTTATTAAATACCATTATGAAGACCAATACTATGTTTAGTCCACATTTTATTTAGCATCAGTCTAATATAGTTACTTTGTAAAAGTGGTACAAGATAAGAACGAGATAATACTTTGAATAAAAAATTAGGGATTTCTATTGTTATACCTTGCACGGGCGGGGCGGCAGATGAGGGAGTGCCTCCTGTTAAAAGAAAGTATTATTATTATTTAATTGTAATAATAACCATAACAAACGAACTTTTTAAAAGGAAAAACAGTTATTATGGCTCATTCTGAATACAGTCCCGACATGGCACCATGTGACTTTTTCCTGTTACCAAATAACAATAGTTATTTAGGCGATCCACGATTTTCAGACCTGTTTCAGATCGTTATAATTGCCTCCATAATATTAACAGTGTGATGTATTATTAAGGTGCGACTCCATAAACGAAAGTTGGCACTTTTTGTTATGTCAACACGTGTCGACGCCAAAAGTTACAGAAACTACCTTGAATTGCCAACAAACATAATAAATAAAAGTTGATAACCGTGTTTCCGATATAGGTGTTAATTTATTTAATTAATTAGAGAAATTCTCTGTTGCCGATATCTAAGTATTGGCATATAAACTTGTATATATGTTGTATATAACTAAATTCTTGGAAGCATTAATTAATTTATATCGCATTCCCAGTGTACTATAAGAAAAGTATGCTATTTTCTATGTAATATTTATCTTTCTGTTTCTTTTTATTTGAAATTATAAACGTTCTGGCTCTCACCTTTATGTCATTAAAATTAAGTTATATGTTACCAACTGACTTTAGTTGGCGAGAGAATATAACTGTTAAAATAACTGTTTCTTCCATTTTTGGTAACTTAATTTAATTCGATACAAGATGAAACCGCCCGTTGGGGACTTGCTGAGAGTTGCAAATATACAAGTTGTCAATTTCATCAATGCATAGGTGCCTTTTTATATGATTCTATAGGTTACCTCCAGCAGGCGCGGGAGCTCCAGATGGAGGTGCTGGTGCTTCTTCAGATGCTGGGGCTTGTTGATCACCTTCCTGTAAAATAGTATCAGTAAAAAACGTGGCATAATTATTTTTTAATGTTCAAAAGCGTAATGATTAATAAACAGTGCCTATAGTCCAATGAAATATGAAGCCTTGGTTAAATATTAAAAAGCGGGTAGCCGATGATTTATTTATAAATGATTCTTTTTGAGCATGTTCTTCAATTTGAATTAAATATTTACTTGATAAATATCATAATTACTGTAAATTAAAGAACTATTTGATAATTTATCTAAATTTGTTTTCAATTACAACAATTTCATTTGTTAATTAAGTGGTTGATACCTGTAACTTTGTCTGCGCTGTTTATTATTTAAATAATATATGTTATGTACAGAAAAAAATATCACAAAGAAATTGAAGGCAAAAATATACTTTGCTTACAAAACTTATTTTGTCTTTTGTAGTTCTTATAAAACTCGTCGTTTCTTAAAATTGAACCTTAAAAGTAATAATCTTAAAATCAATATATCTTAAAAAATTTAAATAAAAACTATGGTGATATTTTTAAGTCAAGGGTCAAAGTCTAAGAAGAAGAATTTAAAAAAAAAATCGAAATCCGTTTAATGGTGTCTGCGTAATACGTGCACAACGGTAGATTTTATTTATACAATTAAATTTAGTAAGTACTTAATGTATATAAGGTACTATGGAATTTGAGTTATTAATGACATTAATAAACGTTGTTTGAAATTCATACAAGAAATAAATAAATTATATTGAGTAATGTTTACGCAGAGAAAGCAATAGATTAATTTTAAATATATTAAAAGCATATCAAAACATTTATTGTAATTAATAAAGCCGATAATGTTTTAATATAGCCAAAATCATTGAAGAATAAAAAGACACTTGACTGTCAAATTAACTTACCATAGATAATCAAAGAAAGATGAAGCGACGAACTTTAACCCAGAAAATATCTTCCACACTCGTAACCATAAATAAATATACACCTCGTTATGTAATTATCAACTGTGGATATATGAAATATATGCAAGGAACTAACCCAAAAGATATACATTCCGAAACAGAGTTTATTAAAGTAGTCCTCGGCCTACAATCTAATATAAAACCAAAAAGTATTTTATATAAAAAATCGATGTCAAAATCCAAATCAACTGAATGTTCTCTTACGTATAAATATTTCCAGATCGTTTATTTCAACATAATTTTTAAAATATGTAGGTACAGAAATTATTGAGTAAAGGAAAGTATTACAGATATGTCTATTTTCCATATCGCGTATTTTGTTCAGCTTAAATTTCAAATTAAAAATATTTTATACAGTTTAGACCCTGAGAAGATGCTTATGAACGTCAAAACTACCACCGGTTCAGAAAACAACCCAATCATCGGGAAGAACCGACAAGAAATTAAACTGGATTATCTTTTCATCATACATATTTTAACGAGCAATACATATTTACAGATATAAAGTTGCGTTCGTTTATGGTGGATGCAAAGAGATGGCCATTTGCTAGATCTTTTCATATCGCAAACCGTTGAAATTATCAATTAATACTATTTTAACAAACATAGATAGTTGCATTTGCTTTTGGCGGATGCACAGACAGGGGCGTCCTTTCAAGACATCACTATAGTTCACATATTGATCCACTCTATTATAACGTTTAGATATTAAAACCCACTTAACGTGGTACTTGAACCTACTATCCGGCAAATGGGTAATGTAATGTGCGTTGATATGTCTTTATAACAAAATATTGTCTTTTTATTATAAAATGTCTTGCAATTGTAACCTTAGGCTTCATAACGCAGAATATATAAATATAAGACATATTTCGAAATAATAACAGTATTAAGTGAAATGAATTAAATAGGAAAATAATTTATGATATATCAATTACAATGTTAAATAAACATCCAAACATTTCACTCTGGTCAAGGACCTTTTCCAAATGTTGATATGAGTTTTTTTTTGTAAATTTTTGGTGGTGTTAAAGAATAATTTTCAGGTATTTAGGATTTACCGTTACTGCTGCTAACCGAACTCTAGTAGATTCATGCAAAATAAAGCCTTGTACTAAGATGTCATCTTGTAGGAAGAAGATCGATCTTGGACTGACCGAAACCATTATTTTTATGCTGCAAGTATTCAGTCCATCCAATGTTAGGGGGTCACTGTAACCTATAAATATCTCATCTTTACTAATCGAATCCCTTGAGAACTGTGTTAGAGCAGTGAATTGGAACATCGTATCAGTAAGTTTTTGTTACGAATACTTTTTTAAACACTACTTCTTAAAATAATTGTGATAGCAGTATTCTAAGGCCTAAATACTATAAAAGTTTCATTACTTCTAAGTTTTAACTATTTGATCTGTACGTATTTTATTTGTTATCATATAGGTAAATATAAACAACAGCCTATTTCAGTCCACTCTGTGAATAATAATAATAATTGTCTCTTCTTTGGTACGCGATTAATCAAAAGTATTACAGTAAAATTTCTTAAACATAAAATGGCTTTAACCATTTAAGAGTTAGCCTTTCTTTTTAATATTCTAAAGGTTTTTGATCAAAATCTCAATTGATTTTTGGTGATGATGTGGCGTAAGATGATAGTGAGATGAAGTAAGAGGTTAAGTCTAGAAGTTTCAGTGCTAAGTGAAAGGCGCCTTGTACTATTCGTAGAGCCACATATATACATGCTGCGTAGGTATGTTTTGCACGCTTAAATTATATCCTTATATATAGAAGCTGGCTATGGTAAATGTATGTGAATGAAGTGACCACAGATACAATTAGAATACTTCTATGAAGGTTAAAATTGTTGTTTTTTTTTACATGTATGTTACAATTGTTATTGACCATTAAACAAGGTGTATTTTATAGCAAGAATAAAAATATAATCACCGATCTTTGTACATTGATAAAATCCATTATAATAATGTAAAATACTAATTAAATAGCAATTGCAGACATTATTTTGCTGATTTATAAAACATAAATAAATATTTCTATGTTTATTTGTAAGATAGATGAAATTGTCTGTCTGGGACAGCTTGTGACCCACGTATAATATTGAAACTCAAGGGGGAGGTGTGTAAAACTATAATAGAACCAATCGTGTTATATGGATGCGAGTGCTGAGCCACGAAAAAAACGGATGAAAGATGATTACATGTGGCAGAGATGCGATTATTAAGGTGAATGTTTGGTGTAACTGGAATGGATAAAATTAAAATGAGTTTGTCTCTCTGGTGTTGCAAGTGTCTATGGAAGGTGGTGATTACTTAACATCAGGTAGCCCACCTGTTCGCTTGCCTCATGTGATATAAAATAAAAAGAATTCACATATGTATTCGCCTTCATTTAGAATTAAAAAATAAATATTATCTAGGAGTCATAAATACAATTCTAACTATTATACTCCATAACACTGCGCCGTGATATGTAATTGTTTTATTAAAACATGTTTTCTAACTCAATCTGTAATACGTAAATCTAAATAATTAGACTTTGCTTGGGGTTTCCGTCGAAATAATGTAGATTTAATCTATCCAAAATGAAAGAGTAACAAACAAACAAACTCTCACATTTATAATATTGGTAAGAACTAGTAAGGATGTGAATATACAATGGTTCTAACAAAGAAGATTATAGCATTTTAGGGGAAGTATTCATAAAATTGAGAGCGAAAGTTTAAAGGGGGACTGGCTATGAAGTGCAGAAATCAAACTATCAACTCGAAATTCAAATTCAGGCTGGCTTACGAAGAACCCCTAACACCGTACCATAGTTTTATGGCAATGATTTCTATCACCGATAGTTGAGAATCATTGTAGATATCGAAAAGCAAACGCTTCACTGAATCCATAAGACATTTCAAATACTCTGCGGAAACACACTAGCACAAATGCTGAACTAGATATTTTAACAAAAGCCAGACTTATTGTACAAACTTTATATCCCTAAATAAAAACTTAATCAATTGAACGATCTTTTTATTTTGTCATAAAAAACTTTATCGACTCACGGGAGCGTAAGCTACGGGTTCTATGGTTTTCATCACAAGAATCGGGCGGTTTATATCAAAAGGGTTCGTTAAAAGATTACAGTTAAACCTATAGACATCATTATACATGAAATTTTATTTTTATTGCAAAACATTCACTTAATTCGGAAACAAAATAAGCGGAAATGCAACTATATATTTCAAATGTATTCATCGCACTTGGACAACGCATTACCATTATATTATCAGAATATGATTTATAAGATTAGAAAGTATAATTTGTTTTGTTTAATTTGATTTTGTTAAATGGCTATGTTGTGGTTTTAGACAGGAAACACACTAAGCTTAGAGCGGGGACTGCCTCTGAATTGCAGCTACCGTAACAGTGCAATAGGTGATTGGTGACAGATTGTCAACTTCAGGATGGAAACTAGCCAGGTGGACTTAGAAAAAGCGCTAACAATGTTCTAGGATTTCATCATAATGTTTTCCGCAATGATTCGAACCTTCGTCGTAAGGCGAGGCGAAGTATGAATATGCTAGCAACTGAGCTATCATCGGCAATAAGAGAAATTATTAATTGTGACATCTGTTAAAAATATAATGTACCAATACAATTACCATGGCCAAAGAAAAATAGAATAATGATTGTTAGAAATAACAAAAATCCATCTATAACTTATATATGAGTATATCAAAAACCTTTCTTATACAATCATTAGAAAAGTTTGTGGTAAATTTTTAGATTCAAAGTTCCCTTGCCAGATAATTAATTTTAGAGCCGAGTCTGTGCTGTTCGTGTTAGAGGCAATATTTTTTGTGGAATCGCAAACCGTTGGAGAATAAACTACTAACACCGAAACTTAGGTAATCCACCTGTGGTAGGTATATTGAAGATGTGAACATAGTAAGGTAGAAAGAAAGAATTTAGTAAGCCCAATCTTCAAACCCATCCGTTCGGTTAAAAACTAATCAAAGTCAAGCCACAGAAAGGCTACGATATTGCTGTACCTCAATAGTTTTTAACGGCTACCAAAAGCACAAGAAACAAATGGCTAAGTTTGACGACTGGACTGGTTAATGTTTTATTTTCCTACATTATTCTACTTACCCTTTCTACCTACCCCTTTGTAGAGTTACATTATAATACTAAAACATAAAATAAAAGTACATACAATATAGCTTACGGGTATACATAAAATTAATTTTTAATAACACACAGGGAACATAAGGTCAGGGAAACAAAAATGATCACAAAAAATATTAAATATAAATACAGAAAATTAATTTTATTAAATGTATTCATTATCTTACAAAAACAATTATGAGATAAATAAATAATAATAAAAAAGTTTGTGACATGTTCGAAACGATATACTTTGGTTGGTCGATTATTAATTACGCATTATATTATTTTGATGGATCTAATATTTTGGTGCAACCTACGGAATGACATAGGTCCCTTTGGATCCGGGGCTAGTCACTTAGGTAGGGTATATCACATAGTTATTGACAACAGTCGGCTGGTAATAAGGTCTTATAATTTATGGTGGGGATTAACAGTTCATGCCTCAACTTCTTCTTCTTTTACCTTCTGATCTCCCGGCTTGCCTTTGGACCAGTCTGGTTTTTTCTGTGAAACGGAATTTTATGTTAGTTTTATCTGTTGATTGTTTTATGATTTGTTTAAACAGCAGACCCTAACTAAAGACGCACAAACTAATAAATCACTTTAAAATACTTAAGCGTAAGTGATATGCTCATTTATGTACAATAAGATTTAAGGAAACAAATGCCAAATGTTGTTAGACTCAAAATTTACTGGACATTTCAGTCGAGTTTAATTTAATATAAGTAAATATTCAATTACTTTTAATTACACAAAATTTAATATTATTGATTGGTGAGACTAGGTAAGATATAAGCAAATGATTACTAATTTTTTTCCCTCATAAAGTGAAGATAGTCAGATACGAACAAATGGCATTTGTTTTCTTCATTGAAGACATAAGCCATAAATAAACAGCTCCTCTAAAAATCCTGTACACTCCACCACACAATTGGTATAAAATAGAAGAAATTCTAACTTCAACAGCTGAAGTAAATAATATTTATATCATGTATCAATGAAAAATAAAACCATTTTCAACCGAATCATAAAAATTCTACAGAAGCTGGTTTATACACGCAAATATTTGTGAAGAGATAAAACATAAATCTATCTCAAGCACTTTCTACAGCGGCATCGTATGAATACAATTAATATTATATACATAAGTTTACACTTTTATGTCTGTACCAAAGACGTATCTTATTCATTCGCCACACTAAAAGCAAGTGTACACTCCTAATAGGTAGAACAATGTAAGGTTATTGCTGTTCTAGCTTTGGAGTAAACTAAAATTGTTGCATCAAAATAGTTTCATTATAATTTAGAACTATTGCAATAAACTTACATTATATATTCAGGGGTCACACGTGATATTAAACTAATATCTATATTTGTGATTCTCATTCGGTATATATAAAATATGAAATATCTATGTCGACTAACATCAGGCGATTGAATTTAGTCTCTTAGAAGCTGTGCTTGAAACATAGAAAGTCGCAGCATTCAGCAATATCTAAATAAATAAGTTCGCCTTTAGACTAATTCATTTACCTTGCCTCCGGCACCACCCTGTAAAATATTGTATGATATTTTGTGATTATGTACACTTTTACCTGTTTTAACCTGTCTTAGTAAAAATGAAAGAAAATATGTCCGCGTTGGTACTAACTACAATATTATTTAATAGAATATAAATGTGTTACATAATTATCCTACATACGTTTAAGGAGCCATTTGCACTGTCGAATCTGATACAACAAATGTCTTTTCGTATGAAAGAATTTTAGTTTCACACGGTTTAGGTTATTATTACCACAGGGGGTTACACCGCGTGTTCTCGTTTGTTTAAGTTTTAAAATGAAAAAAAAAAACAGAATGAATGAAGTAGCCAATTTTTCAAATAACTTTCCGAGTCCACGGAACTGACATTAATTAATTTTATAAAATAACAGATGATTTGTGAATATAACATAGTAAGGATAATTTGTTTCGAAACGAAATATAGATGATGAAAGGTTAATAACGTAAAATTCCCTAACTCAGACTGGTTTGCGAATGTTAGTCACTAAAGGGAAAACAAAATGGCCGTAGCTGCAATCGGATCTATTTATCAAAGGATCTGCAAAGCTTTGCTCTGGAAAGTTCCGTGTATACTTGCTTTTATACAAAAATCTCGTAGCGCGTAAGCTTTCTGGGGAGGGTCTCAAATGAATAATGCTATTAACATTTCAAAAAAATCACAAATGCATAAAAATCGAAGCTGAAAGTTTTCATCCAAACAATTTCTCACCTCATTTCGATTAGGTATTGTAATATTTTTTTTAAATATATTACCAAAATAATTACTCGTATAAAAGAATTTGTTTATTTAAATTAAATTAGTGGATATTTAAAAAATAAGTAATCTGTTGTTCGGTGATTGGAAAGGACAGTAATTTAATTGTTAATTCTACTTCTTCCCGATTGCCCAATCAGCTTTCTCCGCTTTCTTGGCCTGTTGGAACATGAGGAAATGATTGTTATGTTTGCGTGACTTGATCACGTTTGTTAACAAGCCCTATTGTATTGTTTTCAGGGATCGAACCCGACGTTAGCTTGTTATAATTAGTGAAGTTAATTAATTAACTAACGAAGTTTTGATTTTCTTCACTTATTTAATTATATTTCTGATAATAAATATAAGTAAATAAAATAGTAATATTTCTAGATTAATACAGGTAGGGCTATGACTTAAAGCTAGTCTTTAAATATTTGCTAAATGGTTGAACAAATGCGACGTTCAACAACAGAAGCACGAATTTCCCACTTTTTTAAATCTCCAAAGTTGGCAAGGATCAATAACGCTATACGACGAGTTATAAATTAATCTTTAGGAGTATTAAAACTGATATACGGATAATGGTGTAATTATCACTTGATATCTGCTCAGTTTCATGTCTGTTCAAGTTTTTTATTACACGAAAGAATAATTTAAATTGCAACAACAACTTTTACGACTAATTACGCATACGTTTTAAGTATTTACTCACCTCTTTGTCTTCCTCTTCAAGGGTGAATTCCTTCTTTTTGACGACCTTCAATTGGTTACGGAAGTTGAATTCGGCGGCCTTCTTTTGGAGCTTGGCGAATTTGTTTTCGTATTTGGACACCTTCTTTAGTGTGGGTTTAACGCTGGAAAAAGTTATGAAACAATGCCATAATTTCGGCAATATAAAGATCAAACGTTCGTAGGAGCGTTCGTTCTTTGATCTTACACGTCTGTGGGTCGGTGTAATTTTCCTTTTATTTATGCTACGGCTATAAGGTTAAAAACATTTCAAAATGTAGGTTTTCTATTGGAATTTTAAACGATTTTAGATGCTCGTCTATAACGGTGTGCCAAAATTTCTAACACTATTTTTTTCATAGAATCTTTCTTAATAAGACAATTTAATACATAAATGGGTTCAACTAAATAAAAATAAAAAATGAAAACCAATTAGTTATAAGTTTTTCCAGGTTACTACAAAAATGAATCACGATAATATAGTAATTCCATATTTACACGTACACAGTTCTATTTGTTTGTAAACTCATATTTAGATTTTAAGATATACATAGAAGTATATCAAGCCGAGTAAAATCTTGAGTAGTATGTTTTTCAACGCTCTTAGTGAATCCTTCAATATTATTATAACACTTGTCTCCACTCCTTGATACCGTTTGATGTTGACTTCTTTTACAAAGTCACACGTTAAACTGTGTATATAAGTAATATTAAATAATACTTACAATTTGCCTCTGAGGTCGTTGACTTGAGAGTTCAGGTCAGCGATCTAATAAAACAATCACGTATTAATATAGGACCTTTAAAACAATTTATTAAAGACTTATTCACAAGAAACTTTAATAAAAGTTAAGAAATAAAAGTGAAAGATAGCCAAGATACATTAAGCTTTCTGGTAAGAGTTTCATAGATAATATAAAATATTTAGTATGCAAGTATATTACAAAACACTTCAATAAATGTACTCAGAGAGATAAAGAGAAAGGGACGAACACGATAGAGAAATAATTTTACATGTACATTGAAATTCATTACACAAGGTTGTTAAAAAAATTACTATAAAGCTACATTATAAATCGTATTTATCAAAATTGCAAACTTGTGCATTGACCGTTCTTCAAATGTAAGGAAAACTCCATGCACGATAGATAAAGAATTGTCACATATAAAGCTATTTCTAAAAGATTTGCAAAACAGAGCACATTGAACAAACGAAAATCAAAATCATAAAGTTGGATAGCTCTTAAAGAATATATTAATTGTAGAGAAGCAAGAGAACAAGATATAGATTCGAGCGATGATTAGGCATTGTTATTTGCGAGCTGAAGTATCAAATTTTGTAGCTTGTAAGTAGATATTGAGAAAATAAAGAACTGTCCCATATCCTGTGACACTGTGGCCTTCCATACATCTTGTTACCCGTGCTCGTGCCCTAATAATTGCAAATGCTCAACGTAATCTAATAAATGCATATACCATATAGTTCTAATGTCGTGCACAATATCTATTCATTACATGTGTGCTACATGTGTGGTAGCTGGCCGCCTGCAGCTCCTGTGCTCCCAACAGCGCATATAATATTCACAAAAATACACTTATGTGCAGGAGACTTTACAAGTGCAACAAAAACAACACTGTCAACAATATTACGTCTTCGATTTCACAATCGAAATTAGCATTTCGCGCAAATTGCCATCAAATAATTTAGCAATATAGCGATCGAAACTGTAACATATTGAGCTACATGTAAACAATAATGCTAATTTCATGTGAATATACTGTACGTACTGTTGAGACGGTAAACGTAGAAGATGGAATAAAATATAATATTGTAAAGGTGTGCCTCACGGAGTAACGGTGCAAAATCGATCGAGACTTGCATAAATGTAGTACAGATGTTGATAATGTTGTGTCTTGACTTGCAAGTGATCATAATATATATACACCATTCCATGTCTCGAGTGTTTGGTGCAAATGTGAATCGACCGACCGAGAACCAAACGGACGCCGCCTCGGACACGCCAGGATGGGAATGGGCTACGACCGGAGCATGGCACTTGAATAAAAACACTCGGCGTCCATACGGGTATAGCAAAGCTTTAATCAGGGTGTCTGTCAGCAACTGAACACGCAAACATAAACGCGCGTTTTCTAACGGCACATTCACGATAAGTCGGAGATTTGGAACAAGAAGTTTCAATTACACTATGCACTTGCGTGTGCCAATGCAGGAACCAGTACTGCGTTTCATTAACACTTGAACGACATCTATAGCTATATAATCGTAAAAAGAGAAAACTCAGTAAGGCCTCTAAGGCAGCACCATGAAGCGTCAAACTGGTGGATGCAGCGATAATACTCGATTTTAACACAATTTTTAAAATATTAAAGTGCCATACTGTTTAGGGATCAATTAATTGGAATCAAAAGCGAGTGTTACTGTACATGACATGCAACGGATACAAATTTTAATGCAACGAGCGATAGAAAAGATACAATTCCGATATTGATGAACATATACGTAAATTACATACACATAAATATGAACAATTTGATGAGAGAGATCGAGCGATGACGTTATGCGAGCATGCGGTGAGCTGCAGTGACAATAATAAGAGTGCGGTGTGGTTACTGCTACGCAGATGGTTGTTACTGTAGTTAGTGTCGTTAATGGTGTAACTTAATGACGTATGCGCCGCCTGGTGCCAACGACGAATAAGATCGATTTTGCACCGCACGCTTCACCGAGACCGAGCGGGGAAGCGCGTTCTCCCCAACACGATCCATGCGCAGTCTCACACCCGCAACTACGGTATAGCACTAACAATGGATAAAGTTTTAACGAACCGAAATATTCTACCATTATTTACAATTCAACAACATAGATCCGAAAACTTACAAAGCATTATCAATGTCATATAAACACGAATCGTCACACGCGCACGATTGTTACATAATCGATGATTGTGGTATTCACAATGGTTATAAAGTATTGGTCAATACCTCATAATCTCTTTTCCTGACTTCATGTTCCAAATCCCACTTCTGGCCCTCACACACATACATGCGGTCATAATACTCCTGTATTATTCTCTTGAGCAATGCTATAGAAAAAGGAAAGATAAATTATTGAGCCAGCAGTATGAGCATGGACATCAGTGTGAGTGACCTGCATATGTCGACGGAGCGACGTGTGCATGTGTGCGGTGAGCCGTAAAACTATCATGTCATGTTGTTGTAACAACTAAATCAGTTTCAAATCATATCAGAATGCATTCCAATTCCTAATATTCAGTTTACCTCCAATTTCCTAATTTGGATCGCTCGTTCTAGTTCATATTTATCCCCCTCAAGGTTGTATATTCTGTGCCAGTACATTTGACATATTGTCTGCAGTTCCGCTAAAGAAAAATAATCATAATTTAGGTACGACCAAAATTTTCGGTCATATGCTTCCGGCCTCGTTGATATGTTTGTGTAGTGATGTTGAACGCGACATGGGGAACTCTGACTGGCGGAAGAAAGCGTAAGCGAAGCTATATGATAAATACTCAGGGTATCAAGAGGTCAATTACTGCAACGTACTCTAAATAATTGTTATTGACTTCAAAATTCAGTAACAGTATCTACAATAGTATATTACTGCAGCTCCGGTAAAGCTACAACGGATCCTTGTTATTTTAGCGTTTATTTTTGCTTGTTATCCACACAGTTAAGGTTGTAGGTATATTTTCAGCCCCGTATAAAATTATAAATATTGCTGCGAAAACAAAACAATACTTTATTCTAGTCACATTATCGGCATGGTCTATTCAAGCCGAGAGCGTTCTAATTACTATACGCCGAAACCAATTCAGACCTCTAATTCTTTGCGGGCGACCTCCACCTCACGATCGTACTTCTCCTCTTCAATCTTGGTGATACGCTGATGATAACCGGTAATGATGCTCGTGAGAGCGGCTACAAAATCAATCAAGGGTTACTGTTGCTATCTACGTCAAACCGATCTAGAGAACATATATCCCAACGGCGGCTACATCCACGCATCACGGACGGACAGAAAGGCAAAGTGTGAGTCTCAGAAGGAAATTTTAGATATTAAAAAAATAGAAAGTAGTAAGTATTTGCATAAAGGCCTAACGAGTTTATATGGAGCTTAGAAGAAATAGAGAAACGCGTTAGAAAAACAATAAGGCATAGAGAGAATAGCTCTCACAGCCTGACACACCAATGTTTAAATTTTTAATTTAATGTTAAACCAGTTGAAATAAAGACAACACGGTAGCTTAGACATCACAAATTAAATTCGTTAAATATAAATGTGAGTATAGAGATTTGTGAGTTCGTCAAATAGTTGTTCGCTTGCAGCTTATCTCACTACCTCCATATCTTTCCTTTTAACGATGTATTCCAGATCGAACTTTTCATCTTCGAGTTTACCGATGCGTTCGTGGTAATCTTTGCAAACCCTCTTAATAGTATCTATAATGGGACACAACATAAAATGTATAACGTTCAACAATGAATCACATATATATGAATGATGATCATGAATCTTATTTCCGTGTTGTGAAGTGTATGATATGACTTTTTAATCATTTTGTCGTTTCAATCGTCTTTTTATTGAACTATATAAATTTGATGATTTTATATACCTTTACTTATAATAAAAAAACTGTTACCTTCGTTTGCATCATCAATGTTCTTGGGTTTACCGCATCTCTCCTCAATGATACGCCTCCTTTCAGCCGCTTTACGCTCCTGTTCCTTTTTCAGCTCTTCAGCGGCTTTCTTACGCAATAGCAACTGTTGGATATCATTTGATATTTAAAATGTGTGCAATATATTTAATCTAACACTCCTATGAATGTTATGACTAGAAATAAATAAAATATAATTCTAGCCGCTATATATAGTCACTAATTTTCACGCTACTACCAAAGCTGATATCTTTGGTGATATCGTCAAAATTTTTAAGTACTATACCTACATATATAGTCGAAAGCTGGCACAGGGTAGTGCATAATAAATAAATTAGCAGGCACTTACGTTAGTGATCAATTTATATTTGAATTAACGATTCCTCTTCATCTAAATAGTGGACTGGCTGGACTGGCTTATAGATTCTCCATTTGTTTAAATAAATTACAAAATACTCACCCTAAGCTTCTTCTTCCTCTCAGGTGTCATGAAACCCTTCTTGGCCTTCTTAGCTTTGGAAGCTTCCTCCATACGTTTGCGCACCTCGGCACGCTTGCGGTCGATTTCGGCCTGTTTGGCCTTCTTCGCCTGGAGACATTCGAACACAACATGCCATGATTTTTTTACTAATTAATCTTTTATATCAATGATATATGTAGTATGTCGTGTACTGTTAAATAGTTTAAGGTAAAGTGTAGCTGATTAAAATGTTAATATTGAATTATGGAATGATATTAGGATCAGTGTAAAGATACTGTAGATATCGAATTGCAAAGATATGAAAACGAGTGATACGTGAATGAAGGAAGGAATCTTCTTCTCCATGACGTCACTTTACCTCCTCGAGACGCTTTTTCTGTAAACAAAAAAACAAAGACAAAGTCAGTATAGAATCGACAAATCGTTGTTTTGTTAAATAATTGTTAAGGAATTCACGTATACCAACAACATTTGAATTAATAGCATTGTAATTCAAAAATGAACAGATGTGATATTCACCACAATTAATGATTAAAGTAATCTATGTATGTAAATAATATATCCAAATTAAATTCAATTTGTTAATTAACCGAAATAATTATGTATATATCATTACAATGCTGGCATACGCCATAATCTGTGATTGCATAGCAAGGAAAAACCATAAACATTCTAATGCAAACTATATAAAAGCATATATCTCAATCTAATAAAAACACACAAGGTATTTTGCCTTGCTTTGCAGTTCTTGTGCTATATTAATTGGTAAATAAACATTTATTACTATGTGCTTAGCTTATTACAGTAATTGTGTAAATAGTAGATATTGTTATAGGTAATATGAGTCATAACAAATATTATTCTAAAATATAAGTAAGCATATGTGCAGTAATATAATAAATAATAAGTGCATGTGTTTAAAAATATATAAAGTGTGTACATCTATCAAAAGCTGAATATTATAATACTATAATTGCAAGATTTTTTTTATATATTTATGCCACATTCAAAGGTGTATTATGAGGTTTCCAAAGAGCTTAATAATTATTAATTAACATTTAGGTATGCATTAATTAGGTATAATATCTAAAGCCATTTCAACATTTTCATATATATTAGTTGAAACGACAGACGCCACAAAGTGCTTTGAAGCGTGTACAGTTAAACATTTGAACCTCGGTAACTTACAATCATGATCTATATGATATTTATAAAAAAAGGCTGTAACAAAAATGTCTGTAGGAATTAAATCTTCGAATCTTGTATATAGTACTTATATTTATGTAAGTGTAAAATTGTTTATTCTTTTTCATTTCAATACTTTTATTATTAAATTTGGATCATTGAAATGACAGAGTCAGTTTTGATAACATAATTTAATAAACAGAGTTTCTTTTGACTCAAATGCATCAAATTTTGTTGTGGTTTTCTAAAATCTAAGTCATATAAATTATTAATTTGAAATTTGTGTTTTTTTACTAAGAATTTAAGGTAACAATATACATAAAAGATGTATAAAATGTGGTTTATGTAATTATTAGCGTGATTGTTAATAGAATAAACAATTACCTGAGTCTCGAGGATGTATTATGTTAGTACTGTATTGATGAATCACATTGCAGGACGGAGATATGCATAAATTGTAGCCCAATTCAAGTACATCCGACGAGTCGTGCATGAAAGAAAAACAATGAAAAACTTTTTTGAGTTACATTACAATTAACGCCTTTTACTACTGTTTTAAAATTGTAATATATAAAACTATATGTATTTAAATTTGATTCAGTCATTATAGGTAAAATTTCCTACTAATTATCTTTCAAAAATTTCACAGATTACTATGTATTCTTAGTTTTAATTAATAACTTTTTCTTATTCACAACGATATAAGCTCCTTATTATTAATTATAATAAATACTATACATAAAAATTAAAATCCTTTAGTGATAATTTGCTTCCAATTGACTTCCTCAAAACACGTGTCCATTTTGCTGAGGAGCAGTATTGACCTAAATTGTTGATCAAGGTCAACATACCCCAACAGTGAACAGTTCTTCGCTAGCTGACGTGCTTGATCAAATGCCACTTCAGTTCCCTTGCCCTTAGAATTATCTCGCCGACACGGCTTCCAAATTTTGTGAAAATTAGCGACTTACAAAATTAATATTTCAAACTATCCGTAATTGTTGATTCCAGGATATCCAAACCATCACTCACCTTACTTCATCATCCGCCATTGTGATTGTGTAGAAATACGGAGTCCTGAAAATAAAAAAACTAAGTTACTTAAATATTTTTACTAACTAATAAATTTAAAAAGATTCAATTCCTTTTAGACGTATTTATTGTTATCCGACATTTATTCAAAAATATAATTATAAGGATTAATATTTATAAAAGTTAATTAAAGTACAAACTTTCAACGTTTAAATTATTAACTAATCATTCAATGTATCCTGTGAATATAATGTCAACCAAAGTTAACTTAATGTGATTTTCTCCAAGCGTTATCGAAACCTCGGCATGATTATTCGAATTTCGTTATATTTAATTAACGGCCTATACGTAATATATACAAAGTATCAGAATACTTTTACCTTTATAATAATAAATGAACATTTGGCCATCGTATCGATTCAAGTTCGTTACATCAAACTATTTGGATATCTGCCAAGTGCACGCGGAGGTGTGAACTAACTACCTACTGACACTTGATACTTTAAATTTAGTATTAGATCAGATTAGAGTGTGTTGTGCAGTGGTTTAAGAAGGCTCCTTGCCGCTACCATCTCCATGATTCGAATCCTACATGAGACAATTATTTATGTGATCCACGAATAATTGCTATAATTCCGAGTGTTCTTTATATCTGCTAAATGAACGTCTATTATCTTTTGAAAAAGAAAAACGTCTCAAAATTCTTAGCATAGTAATTGAAAATAATTGTTTCAATTAATCTAAAAATATATAATGAAATATTTGTTACGGAAATACGTCATGAAATAATTTCGCATTTTCCGCGTAATAAGACATGTTGGCGTAATAAAATCCACAAATAGTTCCGGGCGCGTCCGTCGACGATACGCTGTGGTCGGGCCGTGCGCGCGCTACTTAAATAGGTTGGCTCGCATTCCCGCGCGTCCAAATTTGGCGGCACGATTGTGCCATCGGCGTACTCGGGTTTCGAACGGGATGCGAACCGAACCGATGGAAATGAAGTATCGAAAAAACACTACTATTACGTCAAAAGTATTTTTAAAAGTTACACAAGCTCCCGGACCGGCTTCTAAAATTAGTTTCTATCTTCAACATTTTCGTTAACTGTTACTACTCTGTTCTATCATTTATATTTGAATATAATAATTACACGTATATATTTATTTTTTAGATAAATTTCGTTTATACATTTTGTAGTAGCTATAGTCTTATTCTAAATACTTTTCTGAACTTTGTATGCATATTAAATGTTGGTTAACTTTAGTAAGCGTACATATTATTTTAACATACGTGTTAGAGAAAAAGAATAATCTTCTATCAGAGATCACATGACATAATAAGTATGTCATGTATTAGCTTTATCAGTGATGTCATATAAGCGAATTAACCGATAACATTAAGTTATGGAGATCTTTGGTCTCCATTCTTATGAATATCCGTAAGAGTTGAAAGCAAACACGCGACGAAAATGATGGATCACGGTGCTCTGTCACACATAAGCGTTCATGTATCACTTCACTGAACGATTAAACGCACTTTATATTATTATTTAGTTAGTAAATTATAATTTTTAACGTCACTATAACTCACCTACGGCAAGAAAAAGAAGATGGCCCTATAAGATGGTTCAGCCAACACGAGCCACAGCTGCTGACTGGTGGAAGGCGGGCGGTAAGGTGCGGCGGGCGATGCGTAGGCGCAAGCACTCCCCTCACCGCTCCCCCCGGCCGCTCCGCCCGCCCAAGCGAGCTCTTGCAAATCTCTCCCCTCGCACACCTTATCCTCCGCGCCCAGACATTTTTAGAGCAGTGTCGTTTTGACACCAACACCGAAATAACATCAGATATAAGCTCCAGTTAGAAACGTCTCAGATACCACGTAAATTTTTGAGCAAATAGCTCAGCCATGTGTTCATATAAACATAATTTATTTTTACATAGTAACAACGATATAAAAATGCTATCACAATTACCATACTTCATACCATAATCAATATAGTATAGTATCGAAATATAAGAAATTATTAAATTAACCTTTTCAACCAGAATATATATTTTGTTATGTATACTTGTATATATCGAGTTCTAAACAGGACTTGAACAAAAACAACCAAATCGTATGAAAGCTTCTTTGTTTTCATGTTAGTTACAGTTTAAATTGCAAACGTACCTAGTGATACTATTGTGATAATATTAAAATTTAAAAATATATATTAATTTTTATAGTAGAGACTCGTATCATTTAATTAAAGACGTCATGGAGTTCAAAGATTAAAAATCGACTAATATGTATTTTTGTACACGACACGGCAGTAAAATAATAACATATTTTATTTAAAAAAATTGTTGTCTTTACAATTATTCCCTCATTTCAGCAAACACGTTAGTTCACACAAAGTCGAACCAGTGATCAATAAACAGATATACAATTGATTTTATTGATCCTTTTACATCGACTTTAAATAATTATAACAATGCTTAACGGAATTGTTAATCAGTTAATTATAATATTTTAATTCAATTCTGTAAAATTAACGTATATTATAATACAACCACATACAAATGTAACAGTAATAATATAACTGTTTTTATATTAAAACTAGTTTTTCGTCACCCTAGATGAGAGGTATCCTACCTTCTTTTTTGTAATACTAACAACATGTATTCGAAATTTTATGATGATTGGTTGAGCAGGTAACGCGTGAAGGTGTAGCAATCAAACCACACTATTCATATTATTAGTGAAGATTCGAAACAATAAATTTAAAATTCAACTATGACATGGAGATTACAAGTAGTTCCAATGCAGAAGTTTAATTAAAGTTAGGAAGGACATCGTAATGCAGTCACAAACGAGTCCCAACATTCCTGACTATTTCTAATTGATGTCCCCAACTCTATAAACCAGGCACGTATTCAGAAAAAACGTGGGCTATAGTGTAACTTTCTAATTTTAATTCACCAAAATATTACTGACCTTTCTAGTCCCGTTCTATGGGCTAGATATATCTTTATATATAAATTTCTTCTGTGCGTGTGTATGTCACTGAACTCCTCCTAAACGGCTAGACCGATTTTAATAAAACTTTGTGTGCGTGTTCCAGTGGATCCGAGAATGGTTGAGATTCACAATTGGACCCGGTAGGTGGCGTTGCGGTTGACTTTTAAGATTTTTTTTTATTTTAAAGGCAGGACAACGTCCGCCAGGTCCGCTAGTTTCATATAAAACATTTGAACAAACTTGTCAGAACGAACACAAAAACTGTGATGATGTATTATATCTTATATTCTAATTATGTAATGAAGTAACATGAACCCGTAACCTCGTTCTTGTTATTTTTTTGTTTCGTAGTAGGTACTTTATCAGAATGAATATTGGGTTGTTTATTTAATTTTTGAAGTGATAACTTCTTTAGGCGCGTTCAGAAGATAAATTTATGATTTCGTGTTATGACATGGTAGTAAGCGTGACCGACCGTATTGCGCTTACGCGGCTTCCGTAATACTAGCAATGCATAGTTAAAGAGTTTGTGTACATCTAATATCGATATGTTGTAATGAGATTGTAAAGTTCATCATATGTTTAATGAATTAATAAACTGTATAAAAAAGTCTATCATTATTATTCGGAGTTCCAATAGATGAGAGACCAATGATAAGAAATTTAATTTAAAAATTATGAAATTTAAATAATTCACACTAGAATTAATTTAAAAATTCAAAAGACAACACAGTTTAAATTCCCTGATTTGAGTTTGAATGGTTTTATGACTGCCTTTTTTTTTAAATTGTGGCTTGGCAAAATGACTGCACTAGGCCTAATGGTAAGCACAGTACGATCCAAAAACAATGGTGACTACACTATCCATCGCCCGGTCGCCGCTGTCATGCCAGCCTGTGAATAGCTGGATATGCACAGGCTGATCCTCCCGTTGTAGCGAATCACTATGACGGGTTTTTTCGCCATATACATGGTGGTGGGCAGTCGTTCGTAATTCAGCAGGGTGCACCACGTGCAGATGAGGTTGGCTTGGGTGCCTCAAGTCTTATGATGTTACTCGACACACCTTACACTTATGAATGCCTTTGTTTTTATCGTATTGTAATACTTTTATTAATTTTAAGTTACATCTGTAAAAGTCTATTATATTCATATGTTTGCCAAATTAAACATTATCTTCATAAATCATAGCTTATCTGTTATTCCGCTCTATAAAGTATATTAATGTAAAGGTTTATTAAAATTCATTTAGTAATTTTTGACTTAAATAGTGACAAAAATCCAATATTTTTTTATTATCACAATATTTAAGTTTAATATTTGAATATTACTAGCGGGCCCGGCAGATGCTACACCGCCCTGATAATTAAAAAAAGGATTGATAAATTATATATCTAAACCTTTCTCATCAATCACAACCCCATGAGAAACCATTCAGTAGTTTCTGAGTTTCTCGCGAACAGACAGACAGACGTAGCAGAAGACTTTGTTTTATAATATGTAATAATAATAGAGTTACAGGCTATATAATTGCTATATGATTTATAAAAAACGAATTAAGATCAACATCAATGCCCATTACGTTACGTAACATTTTGGATTAGCTTTATAAATGACGTCACGTAAGACGTCAATAAAGTTCTCATTTTGAACAACATCTGAATACATATCTGTGTACAAGATTCCAACCCTTGTTATAGTTTAATTTCAGACACTTCGTACTCGAACGGAACAGTATGAATTCAAAATCCAACGCTCCAAAGTGGAATCTTTCATTGTATATGTTACAAATGTACTGTTTGTTATAATAAATAAGCGAACGGAAGCTGTTGAGAATACTACTTACATCATTTCAACGGATTGTTAGACATCTGTGCAATACAACGTTCCGCCCTGGCTTGATATTAAAAGTTTCTTTCAACTATACGTGATAGCATTAATGTATTATTTTTAAAATGGAAATCGATAACAAATAAACACTTGAATATGTGTAATAAGACTTACACTTTATAGTTTGGCGTTTGTTGGCTGCTATTTGTAGCATCAGCTTTGAATCATTCAGTTATCCTGGGCTTTAGAATACACCAAACACGGTGATGAAGTCATAGAATAATGGTAGGAGTTTCCTCTTGCCCGTTTATCTAACTAGTCTATTTACTACAATGAAAATCTGTTGCCAAGAAGCTAACGGTGTATTCCCGCAACTGTACTTCAAACACAGTCCTTTAGACTACATAGTAAATCAAAATAGTCGTTATGCGCTTAAACCTCTCATAATATTCATCATCAACGCCCTCAATTTGTAAGAGACCCATTACATGGTCATAGGTCTCTTCCTGAAAGAATCTATAAGCATTAAATACCACGCCAGCCCACGACGTATTGGCGATTTAAAACTCAGAGAAATTCACAGTTCTTTTTTTTATATCATAGGAGGCAAACAAATAGGCGGGTCACCCGACGTAAAGTGATCACCGCCGTCCATAGACACTAGTAACACCAGCGGAGTCGCAAGTGCGTTTCCAGCGTGTGTTTGGGGGGAAAGGGGATGGGGTAGGAGGAGTGGGAAGGGGAGAAGAGAGGGAATGTGATGAGGGCCTCCGGCGCTCTCACTGACCGAACGAAACGCAAAAATGCAAGCACTGTTACTTCACGTCGGTTTTCTGTGAGAGGTAGATCCCCGGGCGTGCCGACCCATTCATGCTGAAATCAGTAATAGCTGTAGCGTGGCTCTGCCACCTTCAGTTCTATGTTTAGGGCAGTACTACAAGAACATTTCTCAGACACTGGTATCCTCACGATGTTTTCCTTCACTGTCAGCCGATAGTGTTACCAATTTATATTAGTAAATGTACGAGAATTCCAAAAAAATCGATAGTACATGGCGGGGATACCTGTTGATATCGAATTTATATTACACCGGTCACACCACTCGACTACCATATTTTTTTTGTATTGTCTAGGTATTATATGAAAACATAGCACATAGTAACTTCTAAAATACAAGCAAAATACTCACTGAAGATATTAGATACAAAAGAGCCATTAAAAAAAATGTGTGAAACGATTAAAAATAACAAGATAAATTTACATAAAACTGAACTAACACGAGCTGGTAACCTTGATCGATGTGCGAAAATTACTTTCCGAGCTCAGCTACATTAATTGCCGTCGCCGTTCGGTCCACGTAACACTAACCTACAATAATGACACCCACTGAAATCCTTCATCCGTCCTTGGTTCAAAAGGGTCCATAAATGCCATTAGTAGTGACGAGAGGTTTTATTAAAACTGAATGCCTGTGACGATATCACCTTACATAATCAGTATGGGTAACTTCGTCTTTATTTTTTAAAATAATTAGCTTTTGTATGTATACGTTGTATTAAAATCCGATCAGTAGTTTTTGAATGAAGAAGTAACAAACATCCATCTTCACACCCTTTCACCTTTATATTAATAAGATTTGGTATCAAGGAAGGCTTTAGAACAATATTAGGGTGATAAAATAATGGGTTATTAACATCATACATTTTAAGTATGGATTGTTTTGGTATTGGCATACAACAATCACATTTGTACGTACTCGACTCATGTATGTACGTATACGGTCTTATTATAAAAACAAAAATGAAGTCTGGCTTAACACGAGTTTTACTAAACAGTGTCTAAAATTTTAAACCTAGCTAAACACATATTTAAAATACTTTATTACAAAAGCGTGTCCATGTGGTATTTAGCAAAACATCTGGTCTAATTTTTTTTATGCAACAACTCTGAGTAGCATCAATTCGTTCAATTCAGTCTCATCTTTCAAAAACGTTCCATTACATACAGATATTTTGCGAACAGTTTCGATTCGTGAATAACATTTTAGGTCAGATCTTCATTCGGAAAATTTACCTATTTTAAGTTAAATTGTGTATAATTATTATGACATTTTAGTTAAAAGAAAATGATGTAATTGTTAAAATAATCAATTTATAAGATTAATTACGTCAAAGTGCGTAAGGTGAAATAACAGTATAATCTCAGATTAATACATTGTCAAAAATAATGTCAAATGTTCATAGTGTCATATATTAGTAGTTATGATTTACTTGTGAATATCTAAAATTGTGTAATTTATTTATTTCTTCCAAATAAATTATACCCAGGAAATTCATAATTTCTTACGAAACGTCTTTCACCGGCAAATAGAAATACAATAAATCACAACAACAAAATTTTATACTTCTATAAAAGGCCGGCAACGCACTTGCAACGCCCCTGGTGTTGCTAGTGTCTATGGACGGCGGTGATCACTTACCATCGGGTGACCCGTCTGTTCGTTTGCCTCCTATAATAAAAAAAAAAGTGATCACCACCATCCCTGGACACTGACAACACCAGAGGAGTCGCAAGTGCGTCGCCACCCTTTGGGGGATGGGTTAGGGGAGAGAGAGGGAGAGGACAGAGGAGAGAGGAGGGGAGGTGGGCTCCGGTGCTCTCACTGACCGAACGAAACGCAACAATGCAAGCACTGTTACTTCACGTCCGTTTTCTATGAGAGGGTGGTACTACCCCGGACGAGCCGACCCATTCATGCTGAAACCAGTAATAGTTCAGCGTGGCTCTACCACCATATAAATTATGTCCGTCTGTAAATAAGGATAAGACACTTTTTTGTAATCAAACTTTTTTTAAAGCAAGTATTCAATATGTATTTAACTTTTTTGTAATAATACAGATTATGTTTTAGAATGTTGTTACTCTGTTAACCACATCGTGACGTAACATCGGATGAGCTTACAGCGAAATTGTTATTATTATAAAATGTAAAACTCACTTAACGATTATATCTATTACTAGCTGTTACCCGCGGCTCCGCACGCGCTTTTTAAAAATTTATGAAAGAAATGTAAAATTAAAATGTAAAACTCACTTAACGATTATATCTATTACTAGCTGTTACCCGCGGCTCCGCACGCGCTTTTTAAAAATTTATGAAAGAAATGTAAAATTGTAAGTGGGTGTGTACATTACAGAAACGCTTTTTCAAAAACATTTGTAACTACGATACGAACGCCATCTACTGTAACATGTAACGTGTACATTAGATATATGAATACTAATAGTATATCGAATGGGATGGGATTTATCATCAGCAGCATACCTGGAACTTCAACCTACTATATACCAAACTCAGTGCTCACTAACAATATATCTTAAATCTTTTATTTTATAGATAGATATAATATGCCCGTATTGTCGATATACTTAAGATATTCTTACACGTTGCTATAATAACTGAGTTATGTAGAAGCAAACGTGGTAAATAAGACAATATGGCCGCCAAATTGACCAAAAAGATGATATAATTCATATTACATACAAATATATGACTTTCAATTATGTATATTTATTCTTGGAGTCAGTAAGGCACACGTCTCACGCAGTTGTAACATATTTTTGATCAATTTCACACGGACGAATACATAGGTAGCAGTTAATCACTACATAGTGTACCAATTCAAATAAAAAAATAATCATTAAAATCGGTTCACAATTGACTAAAATATCGATTAACATACATAAAAAAATACATACAACCGAACATAGTAACAAAAAAAAACTTTGAAAATGTTAGCTTTGATAGTTACTACATAACTTCAGAATTGGCAGTATGGATTAATTCCTTCGCCTTTGAACTATTTGAATAGGAAAAAAAAACTTTGAAAATGTTAGCTTTGATAGTTACTACATAACTTCAGAATTGGCAGTATGGATTAATTCCTTCGCCTTTGAACTATTTGAATAGGAAAAAAAAACTTTGAAAATGTTAGCTTTGATAGTTACTACATAACTTCAGAATTGGCAGTATGGATTAATTCCTTCGCCTTTGAACTATTTGAATAGGAAAAAAAAAACTTTGCAAATGTTAGCTTTGATACTTACTACATAACTTCAGAATTGGCAGTATGGATTAATTCCTTCGCCTTTGAACTATTTGAATAGGAAAAAAAAAACTTTGAAAATGTTATCTTTGATACTTACTACATAACTTCAGAATTGGCAGTATGGATTAATTCCTTCGCCTTTGAACTATTTGAATAGGAAAAAAAAAACTTTGAAAATGTTATCTTTGATACTTACTACATAACTTCAGAATTGGCAGTATGGATTAATTCCTTCGCCTATGAACTATTTGAATAGGAAAAAAAAACTTTTGAAAATGTTAGCTTTGATACTTACCACATAACTTCAGAATTGGCAGTATGGATTAATTCCTTCGCCTTTGAACTATTTGAATAGGAAAAAAAAACTTTTGAAAATGTTAGCTTTGATACTTACCACATAACTTCAGAATTGGCAGTATGGATTAATTCCTTCGCCTTTGAACTATTTGAATAGGAAAAAAAAACTTTGAAAATGTTAGCTTTGATAGTTACTACATAACTTCAGAATTGGCAGTATGGATTAATTCCTTCGCCTTTGAACTATTTGAATAGGAAAAAAAAAAACTTTGAAACTGTTAGCTTTGATACTTACTACATAACTTCAGAATTGGCAGTATGGATTAATTCCTTCGCCTTTGAACTATTTGAATAGGAAAAAAAAAAACTTTGAAACTGTTAGCTTTGATACTTACTACATAACTTCAGAATTGGCAGTATGGATTAATTCCTTCGCCTTTGAACTATTTGAATAGGAAAAAAAAAAACTTTGAAACTGTTAGCTTTGATACTTACTACATAACTTCAGAATTGGCAGTATGGATTAATTCCTTCGCCTATGAACTATTTGAATAGGAAAAAAAAAAACTTTGAAACTGTTAGCTTTGATACTTACTACATAACTTCAGAATTGGCAGTATGGATTAATTCCTTCGCCTATGAACTATTTGAATAGGAAAAAAAAAAACTTTGAAACTGTTAGCTTTGATACTTACTACATAACTTCAGAATTGGCAGTATGGATTAATTCCTTCGCCTATGAACTATTTGAATAGGAAAAAAAAAAACTTTGAAACTGTTAGCTTTGATACTTACTACATAACTTCAGAATTGGCAGTATGGATTAATTCCTTCGCCTATGAACTATTTGAATAGGAAAAAAAAAAACTTTGAAACTGTTAGCTTTGATACTTACTACATAACTTCAGAATTGGCAGTATGGATTAATTCCTTCGCCTATGAACTATTTGAATAGGAAAAAAAAAACTTTGAAACTGTTAGCTTTGATACTTACTACATAACTTCAGAATTGGCAGTATGGATTAATTCCTTCGCCTATGAACTATTTGAATAGGAAAAAAAAAACTTTGAAACTGTTAGCTTTGATACTTACTACATAACTTCAGAATTGGCAGTATGGATTAATTCCTTCGCCTATGAACTATTTGAATAGGAAAAAAAAAACTTTGAAACTGTTAGCTTTGATACTTACTACATAACTTCAGAATTGGCAGTATGGATTAATTCCTTCGCCTATGAACTATTTGAATAGGAAAAAAAAAACTTTGAAACTGTTAGCTTTGATACTTACTACATAACTTCAGAATTGGCAGTATGGATTAATTCCTTCGCCTATGAACTATTTGAATAGGAAAAAAAAAACTTTGAAACTGTTAGCTTTGATACTTACTACATAACTTCAGAATTGGCAGTATGGATTAATTCCTTCGCCTATGAACTATTTGAATAGGAAAAAAAACTTTGAAAATGTTAGCTTTGATACTTACTACATAACTTCAGAATTGGCAGTATGGATTAATTCCTTCGCCTATGAACTATTTGAATAGGAAAAAAAACTTTGAAAATGTTAGCTTTGATACTTACTACATAACTTCAGAATTGGCAGTATGGATTAATTCCTTCGCCTATGAACTATTTGAATAGGAAAAAAAACTTTGAAAATGTTAGCTTTGATACTTACTACATAACTTCAGAATTGGCAGTATGGATTAATTCCTTCGTCTAAGAACTATTTGAATAGGAAATAAAAAAACTTTGAAAATGTTAGCGTTGATACTTACCACATAACTTCAGAATTGGCAGTATGGATTAATTCCTTCGCCTATGAACTATTTGAATAGGAAAAAAAAAACTTTGAAAATGTTAGCTTTGATACTTACTACATAACTTCAGAATTGGCAGTATGGATTAATTCCTTCGCCTGTCCTATTGGACGAATATTATTACTACTACTTACTACGTTACCATGGCAACGTATATAATAATAACGTAATCGCTCAAAAGCAAAAAAAGTGCCCGATTTTGAAACATTCTTCATTGGTGCTCTGCTTCTATTGATCTTAGCGTGATGATATGTAGCCTATAGCCTTCCTCGATAAATGAACTATCGTTGATACTTACCACATAACTGTTTATCAAGTATCCGCTTCCTTAATTAGGTATGACGGTTAAGACTAATAGGAAAAAAAAAACTTTGAAAATGTTAGCTTCCTTAATTAGGTATGACGGTTAAGACTTCAATACATCATTCATAGTTTCGCCTGTCCTATTGGACGAAACAAACAAACAAACAAACAAACAAACAAACAAACAAACAAACAAACAAACAAACAAACAAACAAACAAACAAACAAACAAACAAACAAACAAACAAACAAACAAACAAACAAACAAACAAACAAACAAACAAACTCTTCAGCTTTATATATTAGTATAGATAGATATAGATTAGAAATGTACTATCGGATGAATATTCTATATTTGTTATTTGCAAAAACATGAATGAACAAAAAAATATTGTTATTGGATCGAGTCGACTTATATTCAATGTGAAAACAATTTTGGCCGAATTTAATTTCATTTTTCCGTATATCCGGCTTTGAATCATATGAAACGTTCGTTTATTGAGAGTGATATCTGTTTGTTTTATACAACGGATGTAATACCTTGTGTATTAAAGGGAACAGTTTTTACGGTGATGATATTTATTTTCAAAAATGGATGAATCCCGTGGATTAATTTTCGTGAAAATGTTTTTATTGTTTTTTGGTAGCATGTTTTGTATTATGAATAGAGATTTATATATGAAATTACCGTTCTAAGGCAATGACTAATCGGAATTAGAATTAATTCTTTTTACCCAGAGTTCTATTACAAAGGTGAATATGATTTTCCAATTAGATAAAGACTAAAGTATAGACAACGAAAGAAAATAATTTCAACAAATAAATATATTTTACCACACAGAGAGGCTTTTATCGATTAAGTTACTACTATAACATTTTTATAATGAATACTTACCTTTCTTAGAAAAGCATCACGCCTAGAATATGTTTTGAACATTTTTATGGCTTTCACGTAAAAATCTCATCAAAATTAGTTCTAGTTAGTTATTAGTAAATTAGTTCACCATTTCAGAAATTAGCGCGTGCAAAAAATAGACACTTTAATGTTATTAATTATTTTATTGAAAATAAAATTCAAGTGAAAAATAAGCATAATAATTCAAAATACAAGCGAATAAAAACAAAAATTCTCCCTTATTCTCAACACTGCGGTATTTATTAAACATGATATATGAAACTTGTGTTCATAACAAACAATTTTTGTTCGCCTCCGGAAAGAACTCAATATTATGTTATGTCTGTGAAAAAAGAATAAAAGATCCTGTGGAAAACATAGCTTTGAAATAATAATACTTTACGTGTACAACAACGTTATACGGGATAGTTATTACGGGAGAAGATAATTTTCTAAAACCTTGACTTATAATTTTATGATAAAAAAAACAAACATGGCTTTTAAAACTGATTAAATGTGGTTTCTGGTATTTGAAACGTCAATGAAAAAGTCTTTGATATGTGTTGAATTTCACATAAAGCTCGAGCTTTCGGTCAGTGAAAGCCTCCCGATTAAAACCACGGTATAGTGTTTCTAGATAACTATCACTCTGAGTTGAAAACCTACGGAACACATATTGGTGCTTTGAGACCTACACGTACCTTCTAGTATTAACGTATTGCCATTTTCGACCATACGTCATTAGGCTAAAATTCGTTTTGAATATAACATATAGCACATCCAGAAATATAAATTACAGTATTCAATCTACGATTATTTCTAAATTTAAAAAATGTATCGTTTATGTTCTATACTCAATTTTTAATTTCAAGACAGACAAAGACAAACGCTGGTAAGTGTAATTTAAATTCAACACCAAATTTAAAGTTTTCTCGGAAAACCGGATCTAACATATTATTGCACTCTGCTCGCTCACGATTAAACTTTACACCGCAGTTCCAATTAAAACTTCAACTTGTCTATACTGTGGTTCGACTGACCACGTAGCCTTTTCAGTGTTCTCGTTGCAGATATTCTTACGATTAAGCAACATTTATTAAAAGTTTTGCTCGCATAAGTATTATTATGTATCCAATTATATCTAAATCTAATATTCACTATCAATCTAATATCTAAATAATATACCTATACATAGCTCAGTTATAGAATAGCTTTGATCTCGTATACTATGTTGTATGTCTAATTTTCAAACGACTATATCTGGAAATAATAATTACACAATTGTAAAGTTAAATACAGTTAAAATACAATAAAATTATAAAATAACATATAATTCATTTACAAATTAACAGGACTAAACATCTGTTTTTGTAAAACAAAGACTTGAATAAATATATCATTGTACAGTCCTTGACCGTCTTTTTGACCGCTCTGAATACAGCCGTTAGTTCGCTCTTGCGCGTAACATATCCAAGTCAAATATTACTACAGAAATTTAAAATTGGCATTTACTTATACTAAAATTACCTCGATATTATACATATAATATAAAAGGTATTATACCTAAATTTGTGTTAAAAAAAAGTTTGGTACAAATTGTAGAAATTCCGAATATCGGCATGACACTTGAGTTTCGTTAAGAAAATTTAGAGCAAAGAACGAACAGTAATACGAGTAAATAACGAATATAAATTGTTTTTTTTTGCTTCATTATTTTATTCACCGACCTCTGCATTTGCGCGTTGTTTAATTTCTATTTTACTCTTAATTATCTTGAATATTTGTTGTATTCTGCTAAACTACAATATAGTATAACTAGCCGACCCGTGCTCACTTCGTTGGACGGTAATAGGCATTATCAAGCTACTTGCTACAAGCTACAAACTTTACCTCTTTATAATATTAGTATAGATTATATAATTAGTTAGTAGCTTCTGCCCGCGACTTCGCACGCGTGGAATAGTTATTTTGGGCTAAGATGCAGCGGAAGCTCTCAAAAAGAAAAAATACCCCGATTTTACAACATTTTTCATTGTTGCTCCGCTCCTATTGGTCTTCGCGTGAAGATATATAGCATATAACTATTTTGGATGAATGAGTTATATAACACTGAAAGAATTATTCAAATCGGACCAGTAGTTCCTGAGATTACCCCTTACAACGTCACAAACTCACAACGTCACAAACTTTACCTCTTTATAATATTAATATAGTATAGACGAAAAAAAAAAAGATATTCTAACTTACCGACTGTCGTTTCAATATAAACGAAAGGAGTCGGCAAAATAATAATTATTATTAATATGAGTTCAAATTTTCATACTCAGCGATTGAATTTCAGACTAAGCATAGAATTGTATTAAGTTAGATATAAAGTCAGTTACGTGCGGTAATTGAACCCGCTGATCTCTCGGATCAATAATAGATGTTACAATCACTTCGCCAGAAGTATTGTCATATTAATTTAAGTTCGGTTATATTAATAGTAATTTAAAAATAAGCTTCACTATATTTAAATTACCTCATCTCTAATAAAATAGCCAAAGAAGACATAATATGCCAGCCTCTTTTGTCGTTATGTGGGAATACTGATAAAAAATTGGTCTGTTTTACGCTTTCACGCCTTATTACTCAACCTATCATTATAGATATTTGCATATCAGAAATAGATATAAAGAAGAATAGATCATCCAGAAAAGAGTATTCTTTTCGAGGGAAAGATTAAATCTACATTAATGCGAGCCAAGCTGCAGTCAAAAGCAGGTTATATAGGTCCATAGAAAGATTTAAATTTATATATAGATCAAATAGTACCTAAACGTCTGTTGTTTGTCGGTCTAATCCACAACTCGGCTATACCAATATGGACGAAACTTTTAGTAGCAGATAAAAGTCATCCGTCTTCCCGAGTAATATCTAATCTCTATATAATTACGCCTTTCAATAGAGATTAGTGTAGTTTAGTGAAGCTGTAAAAGCCGTAAGGCTAATAACATAGTCAGGTCGAGAAAAAAAAGGGATTAAGTAGCAACCCTAAAATGTTACTGAATGAATTTAAACTGAGCAAATGATGAGATTATAAGTGAACACGCTATTCTTTCAAATTGAAAACTGTCCACAATTAATCCAGACAAAATACGTGCTTCATATAAAGCAACTACGTAATAAACAATTTCACGACAAGGAAATTTAGTGTATTACAGGTAATAGATCAATAAAATAGGATTACAACCAGCCGCAAGTTCTTATCACTAGGGAAATTATATTAAATATATTGTATCCTCTGAGGAAAAAACACAAATAAAAAATATTCATAAAAGCGTTATACACAAGATTTATTATTTAAAAGCAATAATACAGTGATCGGAAACATGAATTTCCCTAAGGAGATTCAATATTGTACGCGAATTTTGTAAACAAAATATGAAAATTAAAATGTAAACGGAAAAGTTATATTATTTTGACTAAATAATACTCTATAATATATTCATAAAATCACGGAAAAAACGACAGGATACTTAAAATATGACGTCATTCACAGTGACGCCAACTATACCATTTAAGCAAACAACACTAAACGAGTATTAATAAAAAAACGGTAAAATTAATAAATACAGTAATATACTATTTATACATATATGAAATAGTTATTTAATATTTTCAGAGGTATAAACTATCTGCTTTTCAAAATGACAATGTATCGTGCATTTCTTTTCGAACTGTTAGTGTCATAGGTCTTCACAGTTTCTCAGGGCAAACTCTTAGGGCACTGAGCCGGATGGCAACAACCTCAAGGGTGCCAAGAGTGACCGAACCTCGTCATGGGCTGTTACCTTGGATACAATGCTAATAGAACTAAACAAATGGAATGACGTATATACAACGACAAATAAACGTATGGAATCCCTTTTACGAGGTTTATAAAAAAAGGATCGAGAGTGTTCAAAAGCGCTTCATGTGGCATTTGACCTTCTCTTGCAATTTAGCAAAGTCTATCCGCTCGTATTCTGATCGGCTCAGCCATTTCAAAATGAAGTCGCTGTCTGAAGTAAACACACTTTCGATCTTCTTTTCTTGTACAAATTAGCGAATGGCCTACTCGACGTTCCCTATCTCCTGTCAAACCTCAACTTTGCTACACCCACGAGACTCCCTAGATCTACAAGATTTATAAGTATCATCAAAGAAACTCACAGTAATTCTAACCTAGGTAAAAACGCACCACTTAACAGATTAACTCGTGAGTTTAACAGTACATCGAAACAAAATACAAATGTTGACTTATTCGCAGTAAACATCGCCATGTTTAGAAGGGAACAAAAGGGAGAAATTGTCTAACTGTTATTGCCCATATACTCATTATATTAGATTTTTTTTTTTTATTTCTTCTAATTTTAATTTTTCCAATTGATCATATAAAATTCTGCTTGAAATTTCAAGTTGCTCTCAGATGTAATTAATGTTTTTGTTTCCTGCCTCCATCATGTATGACAGCTAACAATTAATACAATGTCTATTAATGATTTGCTACTATATTCCAAATTTTGTTTGAGTTTGTTTACTGAATTAATTTTCTTAATGTATAATATTAAGTAAACTCAGTGAATATCTTAATTTCATTTTGTAACCCTACCTGTTTGCTCATTGTCAGACTAAGCATGCAGTCTACACCTCTAATTACGATGACACTTACCGTTACAAATTGTGCGTGTATTATTTTAATAATGATCAGTGTACATTGTGTTGGTGTTCAATAAATAAATAAATAAAAATCATGTGAGCTAAGCTGACTATACATGTATACTTTAGTGAGACACATATGCATACCTTCAAAAATGTCGCACGAAGGCGAACTTGTATTTAAAGTATGATAATTTTGGATAAGGTTTGCTAATTAAAAACAGGAAAAAGGGTCTCTCAGAGAACTATTGTACATACCACGTGAATGTGCGCGTGTCCGGGGTGCAATGTGGTGTGTGCAGGGAACTAGTGAATACGGTGTCACTGTATCACGCTAGCAGCATGCTCGATGAGTCCACGACGGAGATTGAACCTAGGTTTGAGATTCTACCGAAGGAGGCTTCGGCGGGTGTGCGGGAGCGAAGTTGACCGCCTTACCATGGCGGCATGGTTCATGTTTTCGCGGAATTGCGGTGAGCACACTCTGTTAAAAAATTCATTGGTGTGCAAATCATTCGCTGTCGTTATATCGCCCGAGAGATCGGGTAAAATGTTTTGCAGTAGTTTTTGGGATACTTCGCGGCGAGTTTGATAAGGTAATTAATGATAAGAGACATACTTATGAGCTTTAAACAGCTTTATGTTTAAACAGCGATTATCTTGTGGTTTAAAAAATATCAGCTTAAGTACCTATTTATTTTGTAAATTGGTTTTGAATAAATAATTTACATTTCAGTGGCTAATATTGTATTACATACTTCACATTTAATAATGCATTATTTTCTAAATAAATATTTTTAATATCTAAACAACATTATTTATTCTTTTCATTAAAAGTTAAAATATTACTACTAAGACTGATTGACTGACTGTTTGATTGATTATTTTACTATTGATTGATTGATTACTATTGATTGACTATTTGACTCAACGGGGTTGTTATTGTAACATTTAATTGATTATCTAATTTAGGGGTTTAATCAAATCTTTATTATCTTTATACATTATATGAGCTCGAATATAACACATAGTACTTTCGATAAAACGAAACGATATCAAAGATTGATAGTAATATTATTCACGCTGTCAATACAAGATCTGACAATCACACACGGAGCGACTCCCAATTTCCTTTGTAAATCCACCCTCGCATGAAACGGGCCAACGGCTTACTTATTTATTTGGATGAACAATTTTGTTTTTTTTTTATTATCAACATACATGTGATGTAGTAAATGTTCATATATATAAGTTTTCTTAGATATCTTTCTACAGTGATGCTTTAATTTAAAAAAATCCTTGTACTCCAAGTAAATCATATACACTCATGGACATATTTAGAGGAACGCAATAAAAACGGGATAAACTAATATGAAAACAGATTGATTTGTACAATATAAAAATTCGTTGAATAAAATGAAATTATAATTAGCACATTTGAATACAAAAAAAAAACAAATTAGACACAGTAAGCTCAGAATTTTAATTGCACAACAATTTAACATATAACAAAAGATAAGACCTCATAATTTAATATTATATAATATAATTTTAATATTACGCAACTAAGTACGAGAGAAATGTAGATAAGTAAAAATGGTCTTAATACAATCAGATGATTGTATAACTTACTGTTGTTTTACATTAGGTTCCACGCGGACGAGGAGAGTAGTAGTAGAGTAGTAGTAATAATTGTTTTCAATATATTCCATAATTTGTACGAAAATGTCGTCCTTTGTGCCTTTCACAGTTAGAAAGTATTTTACATGTTTTGATGGTCACTCAATGAGCGGTATTTTGAACGGCCGTACATATATGTATTATATTGTATTAATCTAAGGATCTGATTTTTACAGCAGTCTGAGGCCATAAACCATGGTATCTTAAGTACCCTTTTTTTATTGAAGAGTGGAAAATCTTACATTGGATACCCCCGTACTGCCGGAGTACAGCGCAAGGGTTATACCGGACTCCTACCGGCTAAAAACCACTCTGCCTCCTTGCGCGATTGTGGACCAGGGTGCGGTCTCACGATTAGCATGCTCGACTACCCTGGGCACGCGCTTGGTTCCTACATAGATGGACGGGACGGGGACCCTCGTCTCGAGAGAGAGAGACCATTTCTCTCTATCTCTGCGCCTATCGAAGCCGAAGCCGTGCTACACGAGTACAGTCCGAATACAGAAATGCGAATGTGAGTTTTATTGTTTATCACTATTTCTAGTCTTAGGTACTCAATCGGTCATAACATTTTACTTACACGTTGTCAAAAGTACAGATATTGCATATTATCCAGGAAACAAGTACTGTTCCCGAGGTATAGGTCAAATCTACATTATCGTGAGCGTAGCCAGCGGCAAAACCTAGTTCGATATCAATTGAAACTTTATATATTTAAAGTCATTGTCGTAAAGAATGATCTTGATAACAATAATGTTATAACTAAAGCTTTAGATATGATATTTTGACAAAACAAATACCACGATGACGCACACATACGTAAAGTAATATTGTAACGCCACACTGTCTTAGATAAAATGTGGGAATAAGATGAGCGTATTCTCAATATGGGTGGCGAAAGTGATATACTTATGTGTTGCTTATATACGGCCGGATTGACGAGGCAGCCGTCGAAATACAAACTAGCTAGTCAAGTTTAAACAAAGCGCTTTCTTACACTTACAGCTTTTTAGTGATAATATAATTGCTTAATAACACTGGCTGACAAATAAATTCCGAATTCCATCTGTTAAGAATTCCGCAGCTTTATCATTATAGGTACGGAATCATAAAAAAATCCTTCTGTATGTAAAATGTAACGCTTTAATTTGATAGATTTAAATTTTATTTTTCTACGATATTACCGTAACTATTAGTTTGTTTTCCTATTATCACACAACTTTATTATTGTAATGAGGCTAGCAATGAGTTGTACATATCATCCAACGTGATCTTTACTTTTAAAATAAATTGTATTCAGCACCATCTACTGATTACTAGTTAAACTAAGAGTCATAATTACTAACTGTCAGACAATAGGAAGCCAAAATACATAGAGGAGGTTGTTTCTCTGTGTGTTCACTAGATGTCACTCTATCGATATTTTTAATTCTTAAAAATATGAATAGATAATGGAGACCTATCGGATATAATCTTAGATTAATTTTCATTTTTCTCTAGTCCTAGATCTGGCAAATTTAGTAAGACTATAAGTATTTTAGTTACTTACACCATTTCTTTGGAAAATATACTCTAAATAAACATGCACATGACAGGTTGTGGACAATATATATTTTTTTTAATGTCACTTCCAAGCTTCCTAGTATTATATTTTAATATTTGAAAGCCATAAACCCCCAAAATTCTAGAAACAGCAGTGAATAATGTGATAGGTAAGGATTTATTCTCATATGATATCTTATATTATCATATCTATATACCTATATTTATTTGGGAGTGTGGAATAACATCATAAGACTTGAGACATCCAAGCCAACATCACCTGCACGTGGTGCTGAATAACGAACGAGGCAATGGCGAAAGCGGGGTGGTAGGGTTTTGCAGCCGGACTGGGTCGCAATCACCATGTATATGGCGAAAAAGCCAGTCATAGTGATTCGCTTCTGCGGGTCACGTTTCGAGATCAGCCTGTGCATATTCGGCTTTTCGCAAGTCGGTATGACAGCGGCGACCGGCGTAGTCCGGTCAAGCTCTAAAGACCTTGCCAGGTCAATAACGTAGTCAGTTCGAGAAAAAAAAAAGCGGAATAAGTAATAAAATACATTTTAATTATTTTTAGATTTTTTTCTGTCTGGCTGTCTCTCTGTTTGTATGATCACGCCCCACTGCTTAAGTACTAGGGTTCACAATAAAACCTCAACAAGAAAATCATAAAACATATCTTTGAGTATAACTTAATCTTTGTTTCATTAAAATCGGTCGAATCTATCAAAAGTTATTGTAGATTGAATGACGACTTGGGTTAAGTACGAGAGAAAATTAGATAAGTAAATGGACTTCATACATTCAGAAGATTTTATTAATCACTTTTTTATTACAGACGAAGTCGCGGGCACAGATAGTAAAACAATAAAAATGGCCTTACATGAAATACAGTTATAACAAAGGCGATACGATTAAATGAGTAAAAACACAGAATAAAAAGTCCACCGTGAGTTATAAGCTAATAATAATCATAAACTAACCATCATGGTAGGTACCATAATTCATCGACTAAATAATGTTTGAGAGAAAAAATAGATACGAAACTAATTTATAACCTAACATATTGTTACATTTAAGAAGTGTGATGCTGTAATTAAAAAAAGATCAAAGTATATATAGCTTAAAATGAAAGATGTAAGTAAAATGTCAATGTTTAAAATAGCGAAATAAATTTAAATTGACTTTTGAACAGAGAACGTGGTTTTTGCGTGTATATTATAAAGATTTATCGTGTTAGTACAAAAAAGTCAAATACTTTGTTAAAAACGTTTCGAATTAAATGCATCGCGCTCGCCCGAGGCAAGTTCGCATTATCCTTTTTCGCAAGTCTAACCTAACGTAACCAAAGCGAGACAAAAGAGCAAAGTGGCGAACATACAGCGACCGCGGTGCATCTGATTCGAAACCTTTTTAAATCAAGTATTCAATACGTATTTAACTTTTTCATAATAACACCGTTAAAGTTTATTGAGTCTTAATATTTAAATTGGTACATATTATATTGGTGCATAAATCCAATAGATGGGTGTGATGCGAGGCGTGGGGAGCGAATGGCGTCACACTCCTAGGCTGCGTGTACAGAGCAACGTCCTTATCTGGGTCACCTATTTCAGCATGATGCACATGACGTCACTTGATAATTTTCACAAAATTAATTAACAGGTAAACGTAATAATTTGAGATAGTCGTTTGACCGATCACCATTTATGTTGTATCATCTAAATATTTCTTCGTTAGGGATTTTATACTGTCTATTTAGCAGTAACTCACCACACTACACACAACTCTACCTGAGTTACATTAACACGTTTACTGCTGCATCGATCATCATGGAAATTCCTGTGTAAATAAACACGAAAATTAATCACACAATATATATTGTGCTATAAATCAATTATTTATTGTAACAAATGTATCAGACGCATTTAGAGACGCTTACATAGCTAGCAAGAGAGTAATAAATCGATTGCTTATCTGCATGACATTTAAAAATGGGTTGCCAGATGGTGCTTTACAGTCCAGCACTGGGACGTTAGCAATAGAATTTTTTTTTTCTCGAACTGACTACGCTATTGACCTGGCAGGGTCTTCACAGCTTCACCGGACTACTAAGGTTGGCGCTTAAGGCAGTCAACCGATTAGGGTTTTAGGTAACATACACAAGGGTGCACGCACACCTCGGCTTGCGCTGTTACCTGGAAAAAGTCGCGTCTGACCTAGCTAACTATTCTAAGCTATTCATACATATATATACATTTGTGAACAATACAATGGAAATTGCATGATTCACAAATGAATACGTGTATATCGGAATGAAACGAACTAAACTATTCGATTCAATTCAATGAGGGGGAAAAAAACAAAACCCTTCCACCATGTGTATGTATGTGCACGTGTGTGAGAGACATGATCTCATATGTGTGTTCAAGTGATGTAGGTGAGTCACTGTACCGCGATAATAATATCTCGAGAGCTCCGCGCGGGGGCGACCTAGGCTCGAGATATTACTGAGAACCCCGATGTGTGCGGGAGCTAAAGAGGATCGCTTCCCTCGCGGCGGCGTGAGGGTCAGTTACAAAAAGCGTGGGCGCAACACGCATTTAATAAGATCGAATTTAAATTTATTTAGCGGCGACGGCGCAGAAATCTAAAAATAGACATAACAAAATTATTATTATTGAACGGTCGTTTTAGGGGAAGATAGACGTAAATACGCGATTTACTCTATCTTATATGAGTTATTTATTTTGAACGGCTGTCCGATCGAGCCGTTGTAGTGTAGCCGCGATGGCTGGAAATCTATGAATTGCCGTAACGGAACCTAGAAGAGGATTTCGGGCGGTTTCTTCGTACGCCGAGATCTCCGAGATCTCGTGGAAAATGAGTAATTGAGCTGCGTAGTCAATACTCGACAGGAAGAAGGAGTGGGCGGGGTGATCCTGTGAAGGATTAGCCGCCGGCGGTCTAGGAATGGGCTGGGACGCGGGCTTAGGAGCCCACGGGGCCTGAGGGGCCTGGTAGGGGCGGATGGGCGCGCTAGTCGCGGGTACGAGATGTGCTCGGCAGGGTCGGAAAGGCCTCTCGAGACATGAGAGGCGGAGGTCGGGGGCGGGCGGGGGCGGCGGCCGTCTTAGACGGCGACGTCTGCCTGGGGTAGCGAGGGCGCTTTGTGCGCGGGGTGCGGGGACATCCGCAATAATTCACGGTATGACCCACGCCGCTGCACAGAACTCAGCTCGGGGGATCAGAGGAGTCTTTCGAGCGAGAACACTCCTTGGTGGAGTGGTCGTCGAGGCACTTAACGCACCTGGACTTCAGGAGACAGTTTCGTGTGGAGTGTCCGTACACCTGGCAGTTGTGACACTGCGAAGGCACAAACGTTTTGCTTTTTGCCCGAAACTGCGGGACCCGCAGTTTTAGGCGAAGCGGGTCTAGAGGGCGCTGGTGTCGTCTTTGGCACTTTCGCGCCATCGACGTTGACGATCTTTTTGGAAGGCAAAGTGCCTTCCGGGTCGGACGAAGAGTTTGAGCGCTTCTTGCGCGGTTTGCGGTGCGTGACGCTGGTGAAGCCATCGTCCGCAGGAGGGGCTTGCTCAGCAGGAGGATCTGTAAAGGTTATTATGCACTAATAAACGCAACGTTTACCGGCAGCCAGGTAGCCCGCAAGCCTTTTGGGAGAACATAAAGATATATAAAAAAACTGGCTTATTGAGATTCGCTCTCAAAACCGTTGCTAGCTCTTAGACAAATACTTACAGGCAAGCGACAGTTGACGCGTCGTGCTCATATCTTTTTAATTTTTATATTTTTCTTCAATACAATGGAGTTTGAAAAAGTTTTAATACCAGTTGAAAATAGTTATGATATCATTCAGTGTTTAATTTATCATTATTTATTTTATTAATATATTTTATCGTTTAATTTAACTTTAACTCTATCAACTTGATATTTTATAATGTAAACTACACTGACTGTATTGTAAACGTCTATAAAAAAGGGAAGGAACTTCGTTCCAAGAGGAGGTGCATAGACCTCTCAAGCTTTTTTTACATTACCGCAAATATATGTAGGTTAGTTTTTATTTTAATTGAACCCGGTAGATGATGCTACGAACGGGTTGTAGGATTATTTTAAAAGATTTCTCACATACCATCTGGGTATATATTTGAATGAGTCCCTTGATAGTTTGGATTTACAATTGGAAACGGTAAGTGTGATTGCAATCGGGTTTTAGGTTAATAAAATTATTCGCGGCTAAAAATACAATTGAAACTGGTGATAACCGATTTGATGTAGACGAAGTTGGACGAGTCGGCTAGTTATAAATATACTTGTACTTTGTCTGCGTTTGTGTCTTTATAAATGACGACATACATTAACTTCATGTAAATAAAATTGTTAATCCAATACAAGCCAAGATAGCACTCAGATCGCTGGATGTTTTATAATTTACTTGACATTTACCCTCTTAACATTTAAGTGAATATAATAAAAATTCAGTGAATAGTTATTGCGTTAAAGAAAGCCTAACAAAGTTCCATTCATCCTCACAAACATTTTTATTTATAATATTAATAAGATTACAGCTAGACTTTCACAGCGAAAAAACAGTTTGTAAAATTCTAAGTATTGAAACACGTATTATATGAAAAACCAAAAACATTCTCATCTATATTTGTTTCTCGGAAAAGACTTTAAGAGTTAGGTGTTTTTTTTTCGAACTGACTACCTTTTTTGGCCTGATAGGTCTTCACAGATTCACGGGACTCAATAAGGCGAGTGCTTTGGACGCTCAGCCGCTTGACAACAAGCAAAGTGCAAGGTGGCAAAGTGGCCGAACCTCGGTTTGGGCTATTGCCTTGAATGCAACAACGCAAATCTTACTAAGCTAATGTGGGCACACGTGTGCCTCACAAACTCAAACATGTTTTTTATTTGTATTTATATAAGTTTATCTAGACTCCAGGCCCATATTTTTGCTTCGCGTTTAATATTTAGTTATCATTATCTGTATTTCTCTTTTATTTTCTAAATGATAAAAACTGTATTGAGTACTTATTGTACATATAAATATTGTTGATCAGAGGTATAAAGTACTTGAAGTATTTATAAATAGAGACTTATTTATTTATTTCTTTCCTAACCACATACAACATTAACAGTTATAGTTATAACATATCGTATGTACTTTGATATATCTATTATACATACGTGTTATGTCTAAAAAGGTTTCATTTTACATGTTTAATTTAATTACCACTTTTAGGTGTACAATTCTGATCTCCATCATATTATTTTTAATCATTACTGACAGAAGGTCGTTCGTCAAGGTGCTTATATTTTTATACCACACCTATCATATATGATAATCAGTTACAACTAACTTCATCAAAACCTCACCCCCCGCACACCATATCACCGTCCCGCGACCAACCTGTTTCAGAATGAAACTGACCTAATTCGAACGCTGCAGTCCCCCCGCCCTGACTGACGTCATCGCGCCCTAACGACAACGCAACGACGCATCCTAGTTGCACAAATCAACTCATAAGCCATTCAAAGGCGTATTAGATACGACTTAAAATACCTCAGCAGATGTGATACCGGTTACGCTGTTCTAGATTCGCTCGCATTAAGCATGGTGTTGAAACTGGGTCGTCCCGGGTTGCAAGCCTCTATTCATGAATCGAAACACGGAGGGGTGACGCGCGCCGCTTCATTCTTGCCGGCACTTGTTAATCGAACACGGCTCTAGCTTTGAAATGACGTATATGAATCGTTCATATCAATATACGGTGATAACGCTGTTTATAATTTTCATAGGGATTATCACAGTAAGCCGATACAAGGCAATGATTTTAATTATGTTTTAGAAACGGTGTCATACATGATTATATGGTTTAATACATATTATAGCTTGTATTGTACTAGCAAAATCCCGCTACATGTTTAATGGTCATGTAGTTAAGTATGATAACGCCGAAACCTAAAACTGAATTATAAATTAAATTATAAGTATTTCATTCGATTTAATCCCTGAGTAGGCGCTTATGAACGTCAAAGCTACCACCGGTTCGGAAAAAATAACCAAGTAACAGAGAAGAACCGGCAAGAAACTCGATCTGGCTTTTCTTATCATTATATATATTTTTACAAAATTTTATATAATGTGCCTATGACTTCATACATTGACAATATACGAGTATACTCATATAATATTTTTTAAACGCTTAAGGCCACTTCATAGTCATAAATGAGCACTTTTCAGGTCTTTATTTAAACGTGCAGCTTTCTTTTTAATTCAAAATTCAACACAAAACTAACCCTATATTGTTTTTCCGATTCCAAAATAAGCATTCAATTTCTAATATTTCTACTCAATAAGAGCATATTGCAAACTTAATCAAGCGAATATGACATACTTATTTTGACAATGCTAGTTTTTCACATTCTAATACCTCGTGTTTGGAATTCTTATGGTGTAATTAGATAATTTAGTGTTTACGGTTAATCCTTTCGTTTCCTTTTTTATTCAGATCTACAATGGAGCTTCTAGCTTACCGAGGAATTAATGCAACTGTACTAAAATTACGAATAGTTCGCTTTGGAGAAGTTTCAACATACATTGTAAATTTTATATTATTTGTAGTCAGCTTAAACTAACTTGTACGTGAAGCAGTTACACCCTCAAATACTGAAGTAATCGTAATTATAATGCTACTTTTTGATTTACTTTTAATAAAGGTAAAAAATAAGTCTTTCTATTCAGTACAACAATTTAATAATCGAGTTTGCTTGCAAATATCTTTGTGTCAAAAGAAAAATGCTCTTTATTTATTCTTTACAGTGGAGCTACTCTTTCGGATGCATGTGGTCCTGAATTAATGAAAACTGTAAAAAAAATTACACCTTAATTTTTTTTATGGCTTGGGAGTCAAACGAACAGATGAGTCACCTCATGTTAAGTGATCATAGACACTAACAACACCAGGGGAGTCGCAAGTGCGTTGCCAGCCTGTGTTTGGGAGGAAGGGGAGGGAGGGGGAGAGGAGAGGGGATATAAGCCTCCGGCGCTCTCGCTGACCGAACGAAAAGCAACAATACAAGCACAGTTACTTCACGTCGGTTTTCTATGAGAGGGTGGTACTACCCTGGGCGAGCCGACCTATTCATGCTCAAACCAGTAATAGCTTCAGCGTGGCTCTACCACCTATAGAAATAATTAATGAAGTATTGAGATAAATGTAAAATCATAACATCATAATTAAAATTAATATATACGTGATATATATATATATATATATATATATAATACGTTTTAATATATGTGAAATAATTCCAATAAAGTTTATTATAGCGGTAGTCTTTAGACCTGGTGAAACGATATGCCTCTATCGTACTGAATATAACGGAAATGTGAAAACGAAGAATAGGAAATAAGATTAGATTTCACACAGAATATTCTGAGATGAATATCACTTACTTTTGAATTTGGTTTCATAAATTCTTTGAACAATGATTATTACCAAAACTATTAATCATTTACGATAAACAAAAATCGTTAATATGAAATAGGCACACGTAGTATATGTTTTTTAAGTCACCAATAGCTTTGCGATAGCGTATTGGGACACCGCGTTGATTGATGTAACTTCTAATCCTAAATTACATCGGTATTCCTTGTAAAGAAAAATATCCTGATAAAACTAAACTATACGGTTACGATAGCACGGTCTGACTTTTCAAGCATGTATATCTAGCTGCCACCAAGACTTAAAAACCCCTCACGAGGCACCGATGTGTAGGGTTCCAGCAGTTGTACATGAGAAGCCTATTCTCCTCTAAGGTTGTTACAATCTTAGGTCACATAGCTTTTTTATGTAAAAAGGCAACAGATAGGCAGACGGCCCACCTGATGGTAAACGTTTACCTTCGTCTATGGACTACTACAACACCAGAGGCATAACTGTAATGTTGCCAACCTTGGAAAGAGTGTACCTTTTTGACGAGCTCTATGTAATAGCCCTGACAGGAAACCTTTCCGGGTAAGCCATTCCACAACGCTAGCGGACGCACAGTAAAGGCTGTAGAGAACTTTAAAATAATCGCAACTAGTTATGATTTTATGTAATGAACTTTAAAACCTACGGAGTATAAAAAAAGAGCTAAAATACAACAAATAATCAAACAAATAGCATGTCATAAAATCATACATAAATATGATAGTCTGTCCAACAGATAGTAATTTAAAACATATATAGCCAACACCATTACTGTCCGGCCTAAAATACAGGCCGTTCAAATAGTGTAATGTAGCCCAATATGTTTAGTGCTCAAGAGAAGGCCGCGTCCTTGCGATGTGACGCACAACCCCGCCTTGGATCGGTGAATGGGCGAGGAAATTGTGTTAGCCTAGAAAAGGCATTTATTTAAACTGAAAAAAAAAACTGGTTCACTTATCTTGTTTTATTATTTCCTATAATCATAAATTAACTTGTTTTTTTAAATATATAGTGAAGGTCGATATTTTAAAACAAAGGGTAGATAAGAATTTTTATTAAACACATTTATACGATTTACTAAATGTACCTCACATATACTCAACACTTTTACTGTTTAATATTACTTTCGCTACTGCATATAACACTCCACATATATTTATATTTAATAATTTATTTAGTTTTTTTTAAATTTATTTTTGGCAACCAATCTTTTAGAATTATTACTGCCATTGTCGAGTAGTTAATAGTATTACAAATTAGTGTCGTGTGATCATTTGAATGTTTATGTTCCAACAAGATGGTGGCTCCCTTGTTACAACTTTCCTGGGAATTTTTGTGGCGCTTCAGAATTCATGGTCCGTGGTATTATTTTCCATTCACTTCACTTATGCACAGTAAACCAACTACATTACATAGAACACCACCAATTTTGCAAAATATAAAATCCACTACACGACAGACTAAGATCCCGTCAAAAACTCCTTATTTAGTTTTATTTTGAAGCGATGGTGGCTTAGTTGTTAGCGTTTCGGACACCGTGTCGATTGACGTAGATTAGAATCCTTGCGACTGAGTTAGAGCTCCCTGTGAAGGAAAATATTGCGATGAAACCATAACATAGTGGATGTGGTTTTTCTAAGTCCGCCGCCCACTAGCTACTACTCTCAGGTTGAAAATCTGTCACCAAGCATCTGTTGGTGTGTTCTACTGCACTTTCAAACGGTGATAGAGCTACGCTGAAGCTATTAATGGTTTCAGCATGAATGTATCGGCTCGACCGGAGTAGTACCACCCTCTCACAGAAAACCGACGTGAAGTAACAGTGCTTGCATTATTGCGTTCCGTTCGGTCAGCGAGAGCGCCAGAAGCCCAACTCCCGTCTCCTTCCCCCTTCCCTTACTCCCGCTCTCCCCTAAGACAGGTTGGCAACGCACTTGCGACTCCCCTGGTGTTGCAAGTGTCTATGGACGGTGGTGATCACTTAACATCAGGTACCCCGCCTGTCCGTTTGCCTCCTATGACATAAAAAAAGCTAGAAAATCAGTGCCCTCTAGGTTATAGCGTGTTTACCATTTTACATTACATCATCATTTAAATGAGATGAGATACAGTATTAAAAAAATGTGTGTTTTCTTATTTATGTACACGCCTTAGAAGTTATACTTCTTTGGCGTAACAAGATAAAAATCTTTTCAAAATTTTTATATTTTGCCTTATTCTACGTTTGTAGGAAAAAAAGCGACACTAATAATAGAAAAAAGGTATTTAATAGATTGAAAGTTTTAATACAAATACAAAGAAACAAAATGTTGATTATAGCTCACTTCAGGGTGTCGGTTTTTCGTGACGGTGTGAGCGCGTATCGTAAAAATTTACTCCCATCATTTTTCCATAACACGCCATAAGAAGTATAACTTCAAAAAGCTCCTTCTGTGAAACGCAGGAGCTCCTATTAATCTGGAGGTGAGCGCTATTTAATTTTTTATTCTATAACTATGTTTTGTCAACATTTCATTTGATTATTTCTTGTAATATGCGTTTCGATAGTTGAGTTTTCAGTAAAATGAAAATCGTGTAAATATAATTCATGTTCAAGTATACATACCAACTTTAATATCGATATGGGGAAAGGAAATAAATGTTATGTAACACCACTTAATGACGAATTATAGTACACAGTGTAATATAAAAACCTTCTTGAAAAAACAATTACGTGCGGGAGTTCTTTCATGAAGATCGGTTAAACTGTTTTGCAATTTAACAATTTTACACAAACCAATATCTATTTGTATAATATACTGGCCGACCCTTAATGTTTTAATATTTTAAAAGGATTCAGTATAAAAATTTCCTAAGCGACCTTTTGAATTATATCGAGCTTTCCATACCTCTGACTCAAGAGTCACTAGAATCTAGAAACACAATGGTTATTTAATAGTCTGGAGCCCAGAATCAGCTAAAAGTGCACCCTAAAACCTATCTACATTCTATGGGCCAGAAAATTTGCTTTGCCCCAAAAATAGGTGAGCCGGTATTCCAAGAATCTTTCTCATCGTATTCAGGTGATTAAAATTTTACGTACATAACAGATGAAATTTATTTATCATTTTGATTATAGTATGCGAAAAATCACAATAATAGTATTTTCAGTTCGATAGATATGTCGATTCGACATACAGAAAGGAATATATGGAAATTATATAATAACACTATCGATTGAATGTGGAACAAAAGATTTTTTAATGCGATGATGGTTCAATAGCGTGTTCGGACACAGCGTAGGTTGACGTAAACTCGAATAACAATAAACCGGAGCATTCGTGATAAAAATATCGAATGTTGAACTAATTGCCTCCCTCAAACTGAAAATCTCTCGCCATGTGTCCCATCGGCTGTACTTAATAACCAGTTTCTCTATAGGTTTAATGCGTCTACTACTCTTTGGTCATATCGTCATTCAACATCAAAGGAAACTGTGATCACACGCTAAAACCTCTAAAGTAACATATAGATTAAAAAAGTACCTTTTGACCGGTATCTAATGTAATGTTGATTGTCTGTGCTATAATGCTTCGATGAGTACTTAAATACGTATTTTCAATAGCTTGTCAGGTGAACCTTTCGTAATATATATCGTAGTATAGATAGACTTCATGGCTGCTGTCCCGTTGAGGTCGTTATATATTAGGATGCACTCACTACCTAGTTAACTGTTAGCTTCATTACAACATATGAAAAGATCACGAAGAAAAGAAGACATCTCCCTCCTCTATTTCTCAGCCGAGTTTTTTCATTCCCTTTTTTTATTTTGTAGCTACTGGTGAGTTTTAGTGTTATCAAAAAAATGCAAACAGCTTTTTCTCTGTAGTCAAAGTTCAACAAAATGTCAAAGACGTTAAAACTATCGAAATAAAAGTTGTAGTAGATAATTCTAGGCAACTTATTTCTTGATCCCATTGACCTTGTGCCATATTTTTTAATGCTCAGCGAAGCGGGTTGGAATAGATTAGTTTAATTTAAAGTTTAAATTAGAAACAAGATTCAATCAGTGATTTAACCGTGGTTAATAATAAGCAAGATTGACATTTAGGAAGGGTGCAATTCAATTTGCACGGTGCAAGGTGTTCCAGCTCGCGGCCGCTGTTAAATGTCAAACGGGCAGTCGATATACCTCCACTTGTTGCTCCGTGACCCGGTCATAGGGGAGGTGAGGCGAGGCAAGGAGATAAGAAAGGTGGTGTGCGGGGCGAGGGAGGCGCGGCAGCACACCCGCCAACGGTCAACGACCGTGACGGACGCACCCTGTCGCATCCGAGCTATTTTAAGAACAACCTGCATAGGTAAAATTCGAAGGTCAAATGTCAAATTATTTTAACATGGTTGTATTATGAAACCATTAATAAATCAAACAATGCATTCATTTAAAAGTTTATAGTAGTGTACAATACCAGAAAGATTTTTCTATGTACTCAAATCAAATAATAATTATATATTAAATATATCTAAATTTCCCTTATTGTAATATTTGTTACAATTTATGACATTATTTACAAACATATAAATGTAAAATACAGTATGCAATTACATACATATCCTAGATTTTTTTAATTTGTCTATAATAAACAATAAGATACCGAGTTAATTTTCTATATAATAAATTAATCACATATTAGCATTATATAATTATTTTTTATCTATTCTGAAGGCTCGCTATATAATATAATTTTTAAAAGCATAAATGTATTTCGATAATTTAATAATGAAATTATTTAATTTAATAGTTAATTGGTTTATTTCCTCAAAAAGTATAATTAATTCCTCTATATATTCCCAATAAAAATGGATGTAAATATTCTTGCAAACAAATTTTGAACAAGCGTAATTACACGGAATCCTAAAAATATCCTCGCACACTGCATTGAAAGATATTAATAAAGATTCTATTTCAGAGCCTCAGTTGCATAATGGAGGCTGGCTTTGGTGACGTCATAGGAGGCACGGCGCGGGCGCGGCAGTGGGTGCCCATTCATGGGCCTCGGTAACGCACACACCCGCAACCCGGAACACACCTCGGCAATACCACATGATAACAATTTTCGTAATGACGTCACAGCGCGTCGACCAATCGCAACGCAGATCCATTCAAGCCTAACTACTGAAGGGAATTCGCGTGGGATGAAGGCAGCAGTCGGCGGATGCTCGTCGCATAAGCGGTTACGGGCTACGGGCTGGACTTCCGTGTTCCTTAGACGCATTTATTAAAAGTTAGAAAAGTTAAATTGTTTAGATGTTTCAATAATCGTGTTGTTGGCTTTATGTCGGTTTTGGACGGTTTCAGTATCAGTAAGTAATTGTAATTAGTAAAATAAAATAAGTTATCAAAAACGTAAAATTATTTGATTTAACATAAATTAAACTTAATTCGTAGAGCACGTGTAGCACAGACTACGAGATGCTACGCTACGTTGCTACGACACCCACGCTCTGTCTGGCTCGTAGCATCGTAGACTCGCCCACGCATTTGGAATTCCTAACGAAACTAAGCTTTACCTAGACAACGGAGCACAACAGAGAGTAAATTAACGTAAGAAAACGTAAACAAAGAAATCAATGAATTTTTATAAAAATTTAAACAGAATATGAATAATCATAAAATTCATAGTCCATCTTAAAATGATTAATATTTAATAAATAACGAATATTAAGTTTCACAGGAAAAAAATTGTCAAATTCTTCCGATATGCTTATTTCACTACCGATGGAATAACAAAAAACATATTACATGTAAAAATTAAATCAAACGAAAATAAATTAAATAGACCCATAGTTGTATCTATGACGTCACTGAAAGGTCTACGAGCCTTTGTTTCTTGATCCCTAAGTACTCGTTTGCGTGATGAGATACTCTATTTAGTATGGAGCAAAAAAAAATTAGTTACTCATTATTACTAAGTAAAATTCTTATCACATTTTAAATACTTCGTATATAGAGACAGAAATATATATAAAAAAAGATTCATTTGAGAGCTATGTATAAATTTATAGATTAAATAATTGCCTATGTTTAAAATTACATGCTATACTATATATGTCTATTCTTTTATAAATAAAAACTTAATTTAAGGTTTTCGTGTGGTATATTTTAATAATAAAATTTATGACATCATACTTCCAAGAATAAAAAATATATTAATAGGAGCAAAATTTCGTTCTAACAATCATCATATCATACAAACCTTAGTGACTTTAATATTATGCTCATGCAACACGTCATGGGAGTGTATTATGTCAAATTGCGATCACTCCTCTCTCCCTTTATATCGTCAATCCAAATGATCTCTGCGCGAAACAAACAAGTTTTGAAAAAAAAACATCATAAACGAAATTGTCTTCGAATGTCCAGTTAAAATTGATTAAAAATATCTATGAATGTGCATAGCCGCCGATATCTCATATCTAAATTTACTTGAGATTTGAAACTCAATAGCTTATTATTATAAAAATAGCAAAATAATTATGGACACTGCGTTAGATTTTAAAATCAATATAAGATATCACAATATTTACAATTTTTTAAAGACTTTTCTATTAACACCAGAAAATATAACACAAAGCTCCTATTTCATTTTTAAATAAGAAACAAAGAAATTATTGCTTTTTTAAAATTATTATTTATTGACTGTGCGACTATCGCTTGTGGAACAAAAATATAAATACAGAAATAAGTAGAGATTACGTAAGGGTTGATAATAAATTAACTTAATTTTATATAATTCCTTTCCAACATGGAATCATATAAACCAATGTGGAATTAATGGGAAGTTGTTTAGATATGTGAACATTTACTTGATAAATCTTATAAAAACTGTATTACAGGATTAATATAATTTGCAATATATTTTAACAGTAATGTTTTATAATAACTTATTGTTAAGAATGTTGTTTGCCGTAGTCGAAAGCAAGAGCAATTTTTAACTCTTTTTAAGCTAATATGATACAAACAGTTTAACTTTTCTCTTATAATAGTATGATTTATTCAAGCAAATATTAAATATCATGACATTTTAACATGCTAGCAACAGGAGTTGTTTATGTTTAGGAGCAACTAAACATGCATTATAGTTAGCACATACAGTTGTTCTTTAAAGATAAACGTAATAGAGATGAGGATTCGAGGAGAAAAATGTTAATAAAACATTTCTCGAGCTTTATTTAAATTTCAATTTAAAATTGATATATAAAATATAATTTGAATAGTAATTACTTTCGCATAGTAGATTGACAACCTTGATATTTTTTTTGTTATTGTAGCACGACAAAATGACTGCACTATGCCTGATGGTAAGCCTAGTACAATCTAAAAACAACAGGGACCACCGAGTGACAAACTATCCATCGCCGGTCGCCGCTGTCATGCCGGTCAGCGAAAAATTGGATATGCACAGGCTGATTCTGAAATGCGACCCGCAGAAGGGAATCACTATGACGGGTTTTTCGCTATATACATGGTGGTTGCGACCCAGTCAGGCTGTAAAACCCTACCACCCCGCTAATATAAATATAACGGACTGGGATTAATTATCCGATTCTATTGCTATAAAAAACTGTGGCGAAACATCAATGTTCGTGCTAATGTGATATATTTCGAACGCTGCGATTAATATCACTGATTAGCAATCGACTAGTTGTAACTCAAGCCTGAGGAGTAGCAAAATAGTAATAAGTTTGATAACACTAAAGATATTATGTCATGAAATTTAAATAACACTTGATTTCATATCATTATGACCATACCATATAGCGGTTAAACAAAAAATATATTAACAATATACGTAAAATATATGCAGCATTTAGATCACTTAATATAAAAAAAAGAATATCTGTCGTTTGCTCAGGTTATACTTTGAAACAGCTTAATCAATTTTGACGAGATTTTTATTATCAGTTATAATGTGTGCTTTATATTATTTCCATTGAGAATAAATAGTTATAGGAGTTAAGTAGTCGTCAAAAAATTACATTAACAGAAACTCAGACTAGACTCAGACTCAGACTAGAAACTCACAATTAATAACGATAAATAATTTAGTTCCTTTGAAAAAATTAAATTAAATTCGCGATAACTAAATCATGGGCATCAGTTAGTAATATATGAAACTACTTCAATATATAATTATCTACTACAAAAGAACAAATTATACACATACATACATACAAAATGTCAGGGGCCACCTATTTTTTTTCATTTATATTTTTTGGAACCCTTTAAGTACATTACATTCTGGAGATAGATGATGAAACTACAATCTCAGCTACAGGTTAATTTAAATTACATACTTTTATTTTATTATTGTATTTTTTAAGAGACATTTGTGTAATAATAATGGCATTATTTATTGAATATACACATTGAAATTTTATATTACATTGTAAATAATAATTATCGTTCATGAAAATTATAATATGAAATTAATCACAAAAAAAGTTTCCACTTTTCCATATAAACATCTGGCTTGAGCTCAAAGCACCCATCTTGATAAAGGCTTCAAAATACCGATGGAAATGTTTAAAAGCTTCGCGGAAAGAAACTCAGGACTGCTCAATTTTTAGTATCCAAGGACTCAAAGTTTTCTGGGTCCTAGATACCCATTACGTAACCTAAGACAAATATTACGACTAAATATTAACTATAAACAATTTAATAACTTTAAAAGTAAACATAAGCCTTTACTGAGCGTTTAAATGGCTACATGTTAAAATGTAGATACTCGCTATCTACAGGGAACAGAAATAGAGAATGTTGGAGAACATATTCTTAGATTTAATTATAATATTTGTTTATATTTAACTAGCCATACCCGCGACTTTATATACGTTTTTCGTTAATTTTTCCTTTTTCCTGTATGTAGTAAGAATTAGTATTTGTTTTTATGTTGTATAAAAACAGATATTGTGTAAAAATATACTGCGTGTTTTAATATCTAACTATACCAATTTAACGCTACAATACAAAACACATAAATGTGCCAACCAACTCAGAGGAAGTCGGAGTTTATACCAAAAACCAATATCTTCTATTTATCTTCACATATAATTGAAAAATAATTCCTTTGAGGTTAAATCACTTCAAAACTACTGAACGTATCGCCATAGGACTATGAACAATCGATGCGAAATTCTTTTTAGGACTCAGTTGACCCAATGACATTTTTTAATACCGAACAAAGCAAGTGGGAATTATGGGAGTGGAGTGGCAGTATATATATAATATATACCGATGGAGGAATAAAACTAATACATATTCAGGTTTTAAAAAAATCGTCTAGAATGTAGCATTTCTACACAAACTCCAGTATTTTATAACACTGCAAAGAAGAAAAATATCTTTGTCTTTAAGTTAATTCAAATCTATGAGCTATCTCCATAATTTATTTTAAAATGTTCATACTTTAAAAGGGTATACTTATTTAATGTTCAATGTTAAATACTCTTTAAAGGCAGAAAAGTATTTATATATAAAATACGCTATCAACAAAGAGATGAAGTTAGACATAAGTTTTATTAGGAATGTACTAAAACCGCATAGGCCACAAAGAAACAATACCGATAAAACTGTATGGGCAATTCGTATGCGAGGGGAACACGAGGCACCGGGGGCGGGTAAGGGGCTCGATTTGACGTCAGAGCTCTCCCGTGACGTCATAAGGCCATGCCACACCCACCTTTGACGTCATTACCACGAACCCTAGTTCATAAGTATAGGCCTCATTTGTTGTGTCCAGTTAAGAAATACATTTTTTTACCAGTTTATAACGTATGATAATTTTTATATGAATATTAACGTATCTTTAATTAACTTTGTTTCCTAGAAAAAAAAAAAAAACAAAAAAAGTAATAATTTCCCGTAAATTTAAAATAACTTATAAATTACATACCGAAGATTAAAGTATATCTCAAGAATAAAAAAATATCTTAGTGAATAAAGTACCCACACACACTTTAAAAAACTAGCGTTACAGCTACCGATTCCGGTGAAATTCAATGAACAAGCTTCGCCACGTCACGGGTTGCAGGATGCTATCTCCGTCCTTTTCGCTCGCACCGGTACCGGCACGTAGGAAAGAGTCAGGAAAACCCAGTGACCCAATTTCCCGACCTCGGTCGGGTGGGATCGGCGTCTATTTTTAATCTGAAGGTCGATTTATTTATAGAGATGGGCGGACGGCGCTCGGGATCGGGCGTCTCGCTGCATGTCGTCCCTATATCATATAAACGATTTTCTAATTAATCTTATTACATATACGACGTTAATTATATTGTAATATTATTTCCTCAATTCTAAGAAGTGGTATTTGACATAAACGAAATGTATTAACACAGGGTTGCTTAAATAACAACAACTAGTTATCGTCCAATATTAATAATTCAATTATAATCCATTATTATAGTTAAACATTATTTTTTTAAATTTAGTTCCATGGCGTCCGCTGTGAGCGTTAACAAATAATCAATACGCATTAGTTTTCCATTTATTGACGTAAATTTTAAAATACTAGTTTTTGTCCGCGGCTTCACCTGCGTTAATTTAAATTTAGCCTATATTTAGGTTTACCTCGGGAACAGTTTTTTTTTTAATGCAAATTACTTTATGTACTTTTCAGTACACCTATAATAAGACTGGCTGATCTGCGTTGTTTTCTTACCAACACACGTTATGCTCAGATGAAAAAAACGTAAGCATTACATCACATCTCACATGTCATTTCCCCACGGCAAGAAGACACATCCCTGAAATCGCAGTGCTTATAAAAATAGAAGTTTCTTAAAATTCAAATAACTTTTTATTAAATGAAGTTATCCTGATACTTTTTTTTTAGGAGTCTTGTCTGTAGAAGGGTATATGAAATGAAATATATGATCGTATAGCAAATCCCTAGTTTTTGCATGATGTGACCATAGCGACGAATCTGTGTCATTTTATTTATATACTAGCTGTACACGCAAAACCGCACGCGTTTTTTTAAAATTGTATTTCAAAAAATATACAATTGTGAGACCAAGTACAATTATAGAAATGCTCTTTAAAAACAATTGTAAGTACGACGCGCACGCCACCTACATGACGTATAATGTATACATCATCATTATCCTCATCATTATTATTATTACATATTATTACATAGTATAAAACAAAGTCCCCCTGCCGCGTCTGTCTGTCTGTCTGTTCGTATTACACTCAAAAACTACTGAACGGATCTTCGTACGGTTTTCACCAGTGGATAAAGTAATCCATGAGGAACGTTTTAGTATACAAATTTGTAGAGGTTTTGTGTAGATTGGTTGAAATATAACGATAATTGTTGGACATGGTGGAAAAAGTCAAACCGCCTTGGAGTTTTCATCGAAAACGCTGCCTAATCTTTTTGAGATATAACAATGTATGTTGAATAAATATAATAAGGTTTACTTTTGTATGTATAGGTTAAAATAAAAGAAAGTGACATCCATTGCAAAATGTATTGACGACTTAATATAATGACAATGACATGATACATTTTTCTTTTTATTTTTAGCCAGGTGTAAATCATGAAACAACAGAGACAATATACTCGTAGATCTACAAAAAAGTCTGTGAGGGCATATATCTATCTTTTAAGAATAGCCCACTTTACTTATTATGTTCTTAAAAAGGTGATATACAATTCTAAATCTCTTTAGACGTATACGGTATTAATAATTATCAAGTTAAAAACGTTTCATGTACATTCTTATCTTTATTCTAATACAATTCAAAATCACGTGTCACGATGTTTGTGTTCGAAGTCCTCCGAAACGGCTAGAACGATTTTTATGAAAATTCTAAGGTATATTTGGTAGGTATGAGAATAGGTTGTAAAGTAAAATTTATACCTCTAGGTGATTAGGGAGTCTCTATCCAGAATTTTTTTTGTATCTTTTTTGACATTTCGATAGCTATTTAGACGGATACAGTATTAATACTTATCAACTGAAATGCGTTACTTACAGTCCGGTGAAGCTGTGAAGACCCTGCAGGGTCAATAGCGTAGTCAGTTCGAGAAAAAAAAAAGCTTTACTTACATTCAGAATTTCATGCAGCTACGTAAAATCTTTTAAAAGTTGCATTTTTGATTTTTATTTGTTGTGTTAAGTAGGTTGATAGATACTAAAATACTTATTATTATGGAACTTTTTATTTGTATTTTATGTGTCAATTAGTAGAATTGATTAGTCTAAGATTTTGAGTGAAATTTCTCGGAGCTTATTCATTATTCTCGCACTATTCGTTTATCATTAGACCATGGAAGGCATATTTCGAAAAGAGCTCGAGAATCGTCGGTGGATCGCACGGGTCATTTATCGTTGGACCGTGAAGGGCATGTTTCCCAAAGAACACAAGAATGTTCGATGGATCGCATAAGTCGTTTATCGTTAGACTGTGATTGGCATAACACTCAAAGAGAAACAGAAACGCCTGAAGAGATACAGCTCCGCTTACGTAGCGACCGTATTCACCACAAAAATTTAAGGAACAATAGCTGTAGAACGGAAAATACTAATAGATGGTCCAATAAAGAATATTCTCCTCTAATAAGCTCCTTTTCTTAATATTCATAAACGATA
>MU158728.1:2487902-2500176 GCA_015888305.1 Antheraea pernyi | reverse complement strand
AATACATTTCAATCATTTTTAGAAATGTCCGTCTGTCTGTGTATATTCACAATAAAACCTCATATAAGACAATCATAAAGCATATCCTCGGGAGTAACTTAGTCTTTGTTTCATTAAAATCGGTCCGCTCTATCAAAAGTTATTGTAATTTTAATGATGACGCGATTTAATTACGAGAGAAAAGTAGACAGTAATTATACTTATTACATTCAGATGACTTTGTTAGTCACTGTTTTGTACATGAGGTTCTACGCGGACGAAGTCGCGGGCACAGCTAGTATACAATAAAAAGATAAATCTAATTTCTTACCAGTTCTTCTCGGTGACTCGTTTGTTTTTTTTTTTTATGTTATAGGTGGCAAACGAACAGGTGGGTCACCTGTTGTTAAGTGATCACCACCATCCATGCACACTAACAATCCCAGAGGAGTCGTAAGTGCGTTGCCATCTTTCGGGGGGAAGGGTTAGGGGAGGGAAAAGGAGAGGAGAGGGGAGGGGAGATGGGTCTCCGGCGCTCTCACTGACCGAACGAAACGCAACAATGCAAGCACTGTTACTTCACGTCGGTTTTCTATGAGAGGGTGGTACTACCCCAGGCGAGCCGACCCATTCATGCTGAAACCAATAATAGTTTCAGCGTGGCTCTACCACCATTAAGCCACCATTTATCTATAATCTATACTAATAGTATAAAGAGGTAAAGTTTGTGAGGTTGTAGGGTGTAATATCTGGGGAGTCGGAGAAAAATGGTCGAACGAAAACGTTTCTTACGAACGCTGCCTTAATTATGAGATGTTCTAGAGAAAAGTTGTAGCTTGACAATGCCTATTACCGCCCAACGAAGTGGGCACGGGTCGGCTAGTTAGATATACATAGATTTAGCATGTTACTGTTACAATTATATGTGGTAATCATGGTAATTTGACTGGCTTTTACTCGTGGCTTCGCTCGCTTTAATGTACATTTAATGATATAATTTTCAATACACCTTCCAATGTGCATGCAACATTTCATGACTACCAATTGAATAGCTTGGACGTGAAACAAAAGATCATTCGATCTTAAATTATTATTAAGTATTATTGTATGTTGTATAGTATATACTTTAGTTATCCGATTATGTTCCTGCTAAGTAGATTTTTTGAAAAATATGAATTAGTAAATAATGATATTGAAATAATTTTAAAGGCATAAAATTGCAGATATTTGATTACTGTATTATGTAAATTTAAAATGTCACATTTAATTACCAGATTCTGATAAACATAAATAATGAACATGCATTATTAATGCAAAACAACACATCTTATTTATTGAATGTGTATCATTTATGGTTATATTTCTTTTGGCGCGTTATAAGAAATCATGGAGAGTGATTTTTTTTAAATAAAACGGCAGTTATCCGTGCCGTTGTAACATACCGAGCAATCAATTGATTATTCTTTCTTTTGATATATTGTACGATGATTTCTTTGAACAACAAATAGTATATTATATTATTTGTGAATGTTATTTATTCACACATAGTGTTTAGTTTGGTCATTCGAACATTTGACTCGAGTCATAACGGTTAAAAGGATTAAAAGTTATTTCTTTATATTCACCCAAATAATTATAACTTCTTACATACGAGCATAAGTACACAAACTCAATATTAATTAATATTTTTTTAACTAATAAAGAATAATCAAGTTCATTCGACTCGATGTAGGTTCAAATTAGGTATATTTGTAATTGAATATTAAGACTAATACGTTTTAATTATATTACAATGATGCGTAACTTTTAGTAAATAGTTCTAAAATAGATGGTGACGGTGAGTAGGGGAGGGGAGGGGTGAAAGCGAGGTGGGCTTCCGACGGTCTCACTGACCGAACGAAACGCAACAATGCAAGCACTAGCACTTCACATCGGTGTTTCTGTGGGTCGGGTGGTGGTACCCCGGGCGAGCCGACCCGAAGCAGTAACATAGACAAATTAATCTTCAAGAACTACATTTCATTCGTTATAGAATAGATCTTAAGTTTTAACTATGTATGTTAAAGTTACTTTAAGTTGTAAAATATCTTAACACATTAACACGGGTTGCATTTTCGGACTATTTTACAACCTATTACATACATATACCTATATATAACCTATATATACATTGTTCACTTCTAAACTGAAAGTGTTTTATAAAAATTATAATATAATCACATATATATTTATTTATCTCAAATAATCATTGAAAATATATATGTTATGAAACTTACTATACAGTACTAAATGAAGGTAGAGAACACTGTTTTATAGATTTGAAATCTTTCTAGTAATTAAAGATATCTTATATTTCATGTTCGTATTTCGTTTGAAGAGCTATTCGTAATGTCGACGATCCTGAATTAACATGTGTCCTGGATGAACATTGAGAATCTATGTGTCTGCTCTACCGTATGTACAATGGAGAGTGTTCTGAAGAAGTCTTTAATATGATGCCCTCTTTGCCTTCTCAAAGTTGCAGTTCTAGCCGCTGACTGGTTACTCACCCACACGCCTTAAAATCTATCAACATAGCGACAACCGTGAGATTCTCCAGAACCCTTATTATGCATAAGCTAGCATTGTGGAATGGATTACCCAGTACGGTTTTCCCTTAGTACTATCACATGGGGCTCCCCAAGAAGGGACTAAAACGTGCTCTTCAAGGTCGGTAACACAACAATGATGCCTTTGGAGCTGCAGTTGTCCATATGCGATTGCAATATGGATTGCGAATTTACCGTCAGATGTACCGTCAGTCTGTTTGCTGTCTTTTGGCATAAAAAAATCATCTGAAGCAACAATAATTAAAAACATTATTATCTGTATATATAAAAATGTTACATCTTTCTCATTTGCATAATAAAATATTTTTCATTTACCTTATATCACGTGTTCTTTTTTTGCATTACGTTAGAATGTCAAATCTACAATCTAATGTTTTTATTCAAATAAAACAAAAGTTGACCTTTTCTACAGGCAAATCAATATATGATATCATAATTGTTTGGGATAAGTATATAAGTAAGGTGTAATTCTCATACCTTATTAGATAGAGTTGGAAGTTACCACTGGACACACAAAATGGTGAGTACTTGAGATTATATGACAATATAATAGAGTGAAAATAAAAAAGAAATTCTGTTAAAAAGAATTAGGATATATTATGTTAACGGTAAACTAACTTATTGGAGTTTTATTACTGACTAAAATGGTTGTACGGTAAATAAATAATTCGATTGTACTATTGAGTAGATTGGGGTCAAATTGTAATGGAAATTATTAAGTCCGACCCACCTAATTACAGTTACAGAAAATTTTGATAAAAAGTTTTACTGGTAGTAAACCCTGCTACTTCGTGAAAAGGGCATGTGTCCAATTCTAGCCAATAGCTGACTTAGTCATCATAATTATAACTATAGTACTTACTTTATAATATACTATAATATATTAGTGATCATAACATAAGTTATGCGTTATTCAGAAATAAATAGCCGCGTGTGATATTTTGTTCTAATATTTTATATCATAGTAACTTGTCCTCGCGGCTTTGCTCACATTATTGTACGTATCTCTCGAGAACAAGAGAAAAATAATCAAACATTTCGTATCTTACTTTAGTTATCATAATTTCATTGTAAATGGTATAGATTTGGATATTTCTCAACTCGAAAATGATAATTAAAAGATGCGATCAGTTGTGAATTGTAATGTAATGTAAGACTCCCCGCAATATTTTTTTCCATATACGGTGGTACTATTGCAACATTTCTCAGGTTCCGGTTTCCTCATGTTGTTTTCATTCACCGTCAGCCAAACTTCCTTGGTAAAATCTAAGTATAATTTTGAGCGCTATTTATGTCTATGTGGAAGTTTCAATCAAGTACATAAATTACAACAGAATAAACAACTGTATGTATTAAAAATATTTTTTAACCTATTCATATCTCTTTTAGAAACTTGCATAATCTATGATATTACAAAGAAACATCGATATTTTATTTTATACTGTGTATACGAAAGATATAAAGAGATGTACACCAAAGATATATTTAAAAAAAACTCGTGGACGCTTGTATAAACATGATTGTATATAAGAAATTTCGTAATAACATCGAAATGTCAGATTACATCTTCACTTACATTATATGATAACTGTGACATAATTATTGGTATTTGTCTGTTAAATTCTCCGTGTCAAAGGTTAAAGTTCGCACTGAGCGCCTTTTTAGTGCAGTCGATTTGTTGTTTTACTGTTATGGAAGGTCATCTATAAATTACGTTAACAGAATTTCATCAGTTTTGGATTCTCCACCCCTTCTGCCTTATCTTAGATGTGTGATTACACATAATTGTGGACCACCCCTCCACTTATATAACATATCAAAAATTTTATAATTCTAATTATAAATTTTATTATCCTTATTTTTAATCATGATTGATTTTCATAGAATTAACGATAAATCGATATAAAACAAAGGACGATTTTTCTGGCAGTTGAAATTTATAAGCATAGTACTTTGAACTTAATATGTGATATCACAAAATGTATGCCTCGTCCCATCCTCTCCATACCCATATCTTAACGTGTGGACGTAACTTATGGATGTCCTCTAAAAAAGAAGACGTGTGTTGAGGTTACGTTTACCGTATAACAAACATAGTTTGGAAAGTCATTTTCAATACAATAATCGATAAATGTATCTGCAACACTATTTTCTGAAATGACAGAACACTATGTCACTGACAAGAATTTCGAAACCTTATTTACTTAAACTAATAATCTATTAAGTAACTCCGTATTAGAATAGCTATAACAAATTAACATCTACGAAGAGTAATATTAAAGAATGTATATATCGAAAATAATTGATAGTTACAACCGAGGACTTTTTATGTTTGCACCATATGATAGGAAATAAAATCTGTACTATAATTTTTTTTTTTAAATGAAACTTCTTAGGGCTTTGAAATTCTGATCTGCAACCTTTTTCTATGACGAAAAGGGATGGGGATAAACACTGTGTCGGATAGAGTGTTGAAAACATCGGTTCTCGTCCGATCTCCAAAGTTAAGTAACGTCGGGCGTGGTTAGTACTTGGATGGGTGGCCGCCTGGAAGGACACCGCGTGACATTGGCTTTTTATTGTATTTTTTAATTAATATGTTTCCCTATAATACAGAAGCTTTACTTATATCGTGAGCTTTTACGACACAGCTTGAGTTTTTTACTCATTTGAAATAATACTTATTAACTAGTAGGTATAAGAGTCATGGTTAATTAAACATAATTGTATAACAACGATATTAATTTTTATCACTGAACATAATTAAAAACTTGATCTAATTAAAAGGAAAAAAAATAATCAAGAGCCTCCGTCCCGAGGGACTTTTTAATTACCTGATATAACGTACAATAATATAAAAAAGAGATCGGTATTCGAATGAACATTTTTTAATTCCTCGATTGACCACGTGAGAAATATGAAATTCATTCCCATCACTTAAAAAAATGTATGCATACCTTATGAAAAAGGGACATATAAAATGTGTCATGCTCTATTACCGCACGGTCTCTTTTCAATATGAAACTACAATTTCAGTAACATATTTAGGTAAGATGAAATAGTAAAAACTATATTCACCGTGAGGAAGCGACTTGTAATTATTACTTTTAATAATTATATTCAAAGAAAGAATAAAAAAATATAAATCTTGCCAGACCTTGCATGGTCATAGCGCAGTTAGAGACAGACATCGTAAAATAAATAAACCAGTATGTGAATCTTATCATGTTTTTATAATAATTTTTGTGTTGGTATTTGCGACAAAAAACATTATAGGTAGGTACATCCAAGTTAAATGTCAAGCTGTCTATTTTAGAATGCAGGGCCACGGACCATCTACGAAATCTTTTATTTATCTCCACGAATTAATTAAAACTCACCGTCTTTCATAACTTCGTTCACGTTACATTGTGTATGTTATTTTCTCATAAACTACTTATTTCATTGAAATAAAGAGTTATAATTTAACTGCAAAAATGTGATAAACAATTTTTTTATATTTTCTTTCATAATATTTTTGATGCGTAGAAATCACAGGTTGTTCTTCTTGCGTATTTTTTTTCATTTAGTTTACAGTCACTTTATTGTCGGCAATAAAAATACGATTTACTTATAAGTAATTAATAAATATTACATTTTTTTTTCGGGCTGACTACGCTATTGACCTAGCAAGCAAGCTTCGCCGGAATAATATTACATTCCGTCTTTGATAATTTATGCTATACTTACTCCTAAAAGTGTGAAACAAATTTGTTTACTTAAGAATCGGAATTTCTTGAGTCAAGTTTCTGACAAAAATAGTTATATGGCTAAACGTATTATATTTTGATAGGATCAAGGTTGTTTTTGTCTTAACCGATATCCATACTACCGCTATATCAACACCCGGAGTTCTACCATACAAAGGGCTATAAGAGTTAATTCGACTTAAAAAAAACTTATTACACACATGTGTCATAAAGCAAGTCATTTTCATATCTTTTATGATTTCGCCTGTGTGTTTGCCTCTGTTTAGTACAGACTTTATTTTAATTAATGTTAATATATGTTCTTGTTTATAATATAATTATTTATTCTTTAATAGACTTGATCTATATTAAGTGGTACTGATTTAAATATTTATATTATTTAAAGGTATTTTAAGTATGTTATAATGTAATGTAGTTTTATTTGTGATTTTACAGTTGTTCCTTATGTACATCATACGTTTTTGTGCTGGAACTCCGGAGCTAAAGAATTTTGAAGTGGAGTTATGTGTTTGATGTACAATGTACATAGTAAACGTGAACAAACTAATCAAATTCTGTATTAAATATATTAATCGGAACGGAACAACACAAGTAGCATTGATTACGTTATTGAATAGTTAAAATTTATAGGTACTATCGGCACAATTCCTCAAAAAAGTCTAAAATTCTTGACGGTTACATTAAACTTCACACTATTTTCGATGTTATTATTTTCAATTTCGATATAAGGTTTGTTACAATCGCATCCGAGTCAATCGCGACTACCAAACATCAAGTGTTCCGGGAACAGCTATTTGTGCACCTTCATTTATTTATCATCTACTAAAAGATTCCCACACCCTTTGTTAAAAAATGGCCAAGCGTCAATCCAATCCACAAAATAGTCTGTAACAATCTACGAAAAATACTGCATACAATGATCGTAGTCTTATGCAGATACGTTCGGTATATATTCAGATACGATTAATTATTAAATGTTATTACACGAACCATTTATATATGTTACTAGCTGACCCGTGCCCACTTCCTTGGCCGGTAAAATGTTTAATTATGATGAAATTATGAATGTGATTCGGTGAGTACTGAGTGCTATGTATTTTGATAAGAATTCATAATTGTTGTTGATAATATGACCAATAAACATGGCTTAACGATTTAAATTATTTTTTTAATTTAAAAAACTACTTTTTGGGGCTCAAATATACAAGTTAGACATATGCTGTCGGTGCCTTTTTTGTAGGCATTATCAAGCACTAGAACTCAATCATATATCTCTCATAGTTAAGGCAGCGTTCGTAAGAAACGTATTCGTTTGACCGTTTTTTCTCCGACTTTGCAAATCCGACTACCACAAAAAAAGTCTTTTCATTTTTCAGATTAATATATATAGCCTATAACACTCACAGATATCGTGGCTTTCTATTGGTAAAAAAATTTTCAAAATCGGTTTAGTAGATCCAGATATTACCCCCTACAACATCACAAACTCACAAACTTTACCTCTTTATAATATTATTAGTATAGATGATTTGTATTTGCTAAAGGTAGCAGAAATAAATAATTAATTAATACTTTTTGTTCACTCAGAGGACCTTACTCCTTGCTTTCTGTATTATCGGATACGTTTACGCTACCAGCGATGAAGAAGCAAAAGTACTTCGGAGCGACTATTATCAAAGCCCAGAAGGTGATTTTCACTATGCCTTCGAGACCGACCATGGCATCACTGCTCAGGCCGAAGGAAAACTGAAGACTATTAGCAAGGTACGACAGTTAATTACAATATTTCAAAGTTAAACATTCTAGTAACTGGTGCATTACACGTGAAGCGGACAACGAAAAAACAAAAAAAACGAGGTTCTGGTCCAAATTCAGCCGAATTAGAGTTCTAGTGAATTTGAAACACGCTATTTATTTTTCTATTATGTTTATTTGTTAAGTTATATTGTTAAGTACCTACCAGAAAGTTGCAAAAAACATAGAATGTTGCTTAAAATTGTTCGATAAATTAGAGTTTTTCGTAACACATCTTACCTCTATGCAAGTGTGTGATGGCGGAATGGCCTTTTTTAATCAATCTCAGATAAATGTTCACCTGTGAATCTATTACCAAGCACTTACTGACTTGTTCTATTAACTGCATTTGCGCTAGTTTATTATGTAATTATCGTCTGAAACCTCGCCATTTAAAATCGCGACGGCACATTGATAGAAGTATGAAAAGACTATTTTCTAATACAACTATTCTAAAAAATAGTATTAAAACGATTTGGGAATCAATGATCTGGAAGTATAATACCAGTTACATATCCCATACCCATTTTGGGATGTAAGGGGTGTCAAATAACATCTAAGACTTGAGACAGCCAAGCCAACCTCACCTGCACGTGGTGCACCCTGCTGAATAACGAACGAGGCAATGGCGAAAGCGGGGCTGTAGGGTTTTACAGCCTGACTGGGTCGCAACCACCATGTATATGGTGAAAAAGCCCGTCATAGTGATTCGCTTCTGCGGATCGCGTTTCGGGATCAGCCTGTGCATACCCGGCTTTTCGCTGGCCGGCATGACAGCGGCGACCGGCGATGGATACTGTCACTCGGTCACTCGGTGTCACTCGGTGGTCGCAATTTTTTTTGGATTGTACTGTGCTTACCATCAGGCACAGTGCAGTCATTTTGCCGTGATACTATAAAAAAAAATTACCGCTTTCGATGAGTTTATTCTCTTGGTGGGTCATAAAGTCTTAAAGCTGATTGGAAATAAGAAGGGTGAAATATTTTTCATTGAGCATCGCTTCAATACCATATATTGTAATTGACATTGTAATTAATATGAATACGAACTGGAGTATTCAATGCAGGCATCGGTAGGGGCGGCAAAATTTGGATAGCCTACAGGCGGCAGAAGTGAAAATACGTCACTGAGTATTGTATATCGTTATTTACACACGAGTTACACGAAGAGCGTATTTCGATATATATTATTACGTGCCGTGACTGATTGCATTAAAATATTGCGATAAAACTGCAGTTATCTTTTATTCCCAGGATGAAATCGCTCTCCAAGTTTCTGGATCCAACGAATACAAATCTCCTGAAGGTGAAATTATCGCATTGAATTACGTCGCCGATGAGAACGGATACCAACCTCAGGTTAGTTATTCACGAGGCATATTATAAAATACTAGCTTTTGGATGCGGCTTTGCTCGTGTTACTGTATATTTTATCTTTATCTCGGGAACAGTATTTTGGTTTGAATAAAAAGTACCCTATATGGTTTGTGGTTGGTTATGCCCCTATAATAAAAAAAACTGGAGCAGTCTCAATTTGCTTTCCACCTTTAGTATGAATTTTGGTAATTTTCAACGAATATTATATTCCTTGACACATTTATTAGAAACCTTCTGCTACTTTGTCCACGTTGGATTGTAATATAGAATTTATTAAGAATATAATACAAATTAGTTCCACTAAAAGTCGAGTTATTTGTTTAACATTTATTTATGGCAACTCGCATGGTGACTAATTGGTGTTTTATCACGTATTTGTAATAAGTGTTATTAAGAAGTGTCCCCAAAAAAAATCATACTACGATATTTTCAAACAAGCATACGCTCTGACTGATGATAAGCGGTCACCGTGCTTTAACGACTCTCGTAGGACTAGAAGCGTTAGCGTAAGGTAAACCTATTCTCTTCTGTAGAACCCAAAACTGTATTGCCTTAGAGAAACCTTATCACGGAGGTTAATAAACATCGGATGCTTTCGCAGAAAAACACTTCAAAATGATTAAAACTCCAACTTTAAGGATTGACAATTATTATTTATGCATTTGTATTTTAAGTATAGCTCAGTGTTAAGCTCATTTTTATTAAAAGAATATTTATTTTATTAATTTTTCTACCTTTATTAAATGAGCACTGACTAACAATAATTTTAATTTTCTCATTAATACCGCAGGGTTTCGCTGTAAAAAATACCTTCTGGCATTAAGCTCACTAATTTACAAACTAAAAATGTGCAATGTATTCATTAATTCAAAATAATTGAATAAACTTACTTTTTGGTCAATGTTTTATATGAATGATATTATTACACCTCAAAAATAAATGTAGCTGTCTGTTGAGGGCACTTACTCCTAGTCATTAGAGTCGCAATTGGAATTTAAATATGCATACGTTTTCGTCTGCATAAAAACTCGATTCATCGTATAGTTTTTACCGTCGCTTTTTTACAGCAATAAGCTGACAAATTGAAATTAGTGTACGGTAGACTGTTTAAAATTGTCTCGAAAAGAAGAAATATTACATTAATATATTATAAAATATATAAATAAAGTTGTAATTGAGTTGTTACAAATATCATTTAAACAAGAACATTTAAAATTAATTCTTTATTATTAATATTATAAAAGGGAATATGAGTTATTACACTTTCACCATTGATATACAAAAACCCAACGTCTCACAGCCGGCACATAAAAAATAAGTGCACAACTTTGAATTATGCAGTGTAAGAGCGCCGCAGGCCCACCTCTCCTCCCTACGTGAATTATTTAAAGTTGACTGCATAATTCAAAGTTGTGCACTTATTTTTTATGTGCCGGCTGTGAGACGTTGGGTTTTTGTATATCAATGGTGAAAGTGTAATAACTCATATTCCCTTTTATAATATTAATAATAAAGAATTAATTTTAAATGTTCTTGTTTAAATGATATTTGTAACAACTCAATTACAACTTTATTTATATATTTTATAATATATTAATGTAATATTTCTTCTTTTCGAGACAATTTTAAACAGTCTACCGTACACTAATTTCAATTTGTCAGCTTATTGCTGTAAAAAAGCGACGGTAAAAACTATACGATGAATCGAGTTTTTATGCAGACGAAAACGTATGCATATTTAAATTCCAATTGCGACTGTAATAACTAGGAGTAAGTGCCCTCAACAAACAGCTACATTTATTTCTTTAGGTGTAATAATATCATTCATATAAAACATTGACCAAAAAGTAAGTTTATTCAATCATTTTGAATTAATGAATACATTGCACATTTTTAGTTTGTAAATTAGTGAGCTTAATGCCAGAAAGTATTTTTTACAGCGAAACCCTGCGGTATTAATGAGAAAATTAAAATAATTGTTAGGCAGTGCTGATTTAATAAAGGTAGAAGAATTAATAAAATAAATATTCTTTTAATAAAAATGAGCTTCACACTGAGCTATACTTAAAATACAAATGCATAAATAATAATTGTCAATCCTTAAAGTTGGAGTTTTAATAATTTTAAAGTGTTTTTCTGCGAAAGCATCCGATGTTTATTAACCTCCGTGATAAGGTTTCTCTAAGGCAATACAGTTTTGGGTTCTACAGAAGAGAATAGGTTTACCTTACGCTAACACTTATTACATATTCGTTATAAAACGCCAATTAGTCACCATGAGAGTTCCCATAAATAAATGTTAAACAAATAACTCGACTTTTAGTGGAACTAATTTGTATTATATTCTTAATAAATTCTATATTACAATCCAACGTGGACAAAGTAGCAGAAGGTTTCTAATAAATGTGTCAAGGAATATAATATTCGTTGAAAATTACCAAAATTCATACTAAAGGTGGAAAGCAAATTGAGACTGCTCCAGTTTTTTTTATTATAGGGGCATAACCAACCACAAACCATATAGGGTACTTTTTATTCAAACCAAAATACTGTTCCCGAGATAAAGATAAAATATACAGTAACACGAGCAAAGCCGCATCCAAAAGCTAGTATTTTATAATATGCCTCGTGAATAACTAACCTGAGGTTGGTATCCGTTCTCATCGGCGACGTAATTCAATGCGATAATTTCACCTTCAGGAGATTTGTATTCGTTGGATCCAGAAACTTGGAGAGCGATTTCATCCTGGGAATAAAAGATAACTG
>MU158728.1:2469338-2487824 GCA_015888305.1 Antheraea pernyi | reverse complement strand
CTTTGCATTTCATCTGCCATCAAATGACGTCGCTTCATGACGTAAAGAATATCTAACAATTCAATTTTGTCGCTAACTTTATTTAAATGGTTGGTAACATTATAAAATCAAGACTAAACGTAGCAATTAAAACGCACTTAAATTCAAACAAATTCGCAGTCATTTGAATTTTTTTTACAACCTGCCAGTATGTCATCAATAACAAAAAAGTTTACTTACCTACGCACTTTGTTTGAGTAAATACTTAGAAATTAATTAATATAAATGGTAAAAATATTGTAATATTACGCATGTTGCTTAGACTTTTTTGATGAGTGTATTAGTATAGATAACTAAGAGATAGTTCAAGCTTTATAAATATTAAAGGTTCATTATATATTCATATAATGAAGAAGAATATTTTTTCTTGCTTTACCGGTCTTAGGAACATCATATAGATTTTTTTTTTCTCGAACTGACTACGCTATTGACCTGGTAGGGTCTTCACAGCTTCACCGGACTACTAAGGTTGGCGCTTAAGGCACACAACCGATTCGGGTTTTTAGGTAATATACACAAGGGTGCACGCACACCTCTGCTTGGGCTGTTACCTGGAAAAAGACGCGCCTGACCTAGCTAACTATTCTAAGCTATATATTTTTTCATTGCCTGAAAACTCAGATAATAAAATATTTCTATGAATGAAATCTAGGTAGATCGATTTATCACCCCCGAAATCACCTATATACTAAGTTTCACGGCAATCGCTGCTGCCGTTTCCGAGATCCTGAATATATAACAACTAGCCGGCCCGGCAGACGTTGTCCCACCCTGATTATAAAAAAAACAAATGATATACCAAAACCTTCCTCATGAATCCCTCTATCCACTGGTGAAAATCCGTTCAGTAGTTTTTAAGTTTATCGCGAACAGACAGACAGACGCGGTAGGGGACTTTGTTTTTTTTTCAAGGTGGGGACCCAGATGAAATATCTGGTCCTCACCCTGGACGGGCGCTGGCGGTTCGAACCCCACTTTCTGGGGCGGCTGCGGCACTCGGCCGGTTACTCCCCAACGTGGGGGGGCCGGGCGCCGGGTGCCGCCGACTCTACATGGGAGTCGTGCGGGCGATGGTCGCCTACGGGGCACCAGTCTGGGCTGATGCCCTCGGTGCCGCCAACGTGCGTGCGCTACGCAATGCACAGCGCATGGTGGCACTGAGGGCAATCCGGGCGTACCGGACGGTGTCCTCGGCTGCGGCCTTCACGCTCGCCGGCTCCCTGCCCTGGGAGCTGGAAGCAGGAGTTCTCGCCGCCGTGTACGAGTTCACGGCGGCGAGGAAACGAAGGGGGGAGCCTCCGGCTCCCAGGGAGGTAGAGGCGGAGAGACGGCGTCTCAAGGGGGACGCCGTCGAAAGGTGGCAGCAGGGCCTGGCGCTCAAGCGGCTCGGGCGGTTCACAGCGGACGCCGTCCGGCCGGTCCTGTGGGACTGGACAGCAAGGGAGTGGGGCTCCCTGACGTTCCGACTGGTGCTGGTACTCACCGGACACGGTTGTTTCGGGTGGTACCTGCACCGGATCGCACGTAGGAAGCCGACGGCCACCTGCCACGAGTGCGGCGCTGACGAAGATACCGCGCAGCACACGCTGTCTGAGTGTGCTGCGTGGGGGGAGCAGCGCCGCATTCTGGCGGCGGCCGTGGGTACGGACTTATCGTTGCCGAGCGTGGTTAAGGCCATGCTCTGCAGCGAACAGACTTGGCGAGCGATGGCCTCCTTCTGCGAGGAGTTCATCTCGCAGAAGGAGGAGGCGGAGAGGGCCCGCAAGGCAGACCTTCAAAGTGGCCGTCTCCGCCAAAGGAGGACAGGCAGGAGGAGAAGGCGCTTCGCCCAATTCCTCCTGCCACCGTAGCCGGACCTGAGGGGATGGGCCGGGGGGACAATCTCCTCATTGCACAGGTCCGGCAGACGAGGGGGGGCAGCCGGTGTGTGCCCGGTCTGTCCCTCTATAGGTAGAAGCCCGGCAGTCACCTTCCGCCGGGCGGACCGTGGGGCGGCTCTACAAAGTTGATTAGCTTGAACGATCCCTTGCCGCCCCCACAAAACGGTCTGTCGGTACACCATGGGGTTTTAGTCCGTGCGACTCGGACATAACCCACCCTCTCCCCCGGGAGGATGGCGTATCCATAAGGGATATCCCCAAGAAAAAAAAAAGTGGACTTTGTTTTATACTATGTAATGATATACAAGAATTGCTCGTTTAAGGTATTGGAATTACATGTACACTACACTACATTACGCGTCGCTAGTCTGATGCAAGCCACTCAAATACAATACGGCCGGTTATGCTTACGTAGCATGTCATGACGCGAAATTATAAATAATAAAAAAGTAATAATTATAATAAAAAATATATAGAAATGTCACTGTTACGTTATAATGTTGACATACATATTTTTATTCGCATAAGCAACACCCAAGTTTTTCGTAGGTGAATTTGAACTTATTGCTTGAACTTAGCTCAACTCAAGAAATGCCCTTGAAAACCTCACCGTAGAAGACCTCCACTCATCGATATGGTGTGGATGAAATTTCAGTTTTTGGCGGGTTTTTAGTGGAATGCAGCAGTAGAGTACCAGTACAAACAACTCCTATGAACACTCACCGTAGTAGATGCGATGCACCCACCGTGGTAGATGCGATACACTCACCGTGGTAGATGCGATGCACTCACCGTGGTAGATACGATGCACTCACCATGGTAGATGCGATACACTTATCGTGGTATGTTGTAATATGGAATATACCATAAGAATACTCAATAATAAGATGCAGTAATCAATATTTATTTCAAACACTTATACATTTACGTTACAGAACATGACTCTCTAAGTACGCCATATTAACCATAGACTTAATACTACTATTTTAGGGTTACCACAATAATATATGTTTTAATGAGAGTGATATAAGGTATGTAGTGTTAATATAAAATGTATATTAATCGTGAAGTTACGACCAAAAGCCTAGTATGACATAGAAGCGATAACGGGACCGTGGTAGTGTTTTTCACCGCGTCAAATGATGCAAGTATGAAGTTTGGGGAAAACATTAAAATTGTGGTCATGGTGTAGTGGTTTGTCCGGTGGAATATCGTTTCGATGTCCGCAGGTTCGAACTCCGGCGTTTACCAAGGAATTTATCGGAATTCCCGTACAATTATTAATTCAATTTGGTTCGAGTCGACGGTCCGATCGGAACTCAACATCAAATAGAGGTATTGTAATAATTAATGATATATATTACTCAAGAAACTAGAGTTAAACTGGTGGAACGCGCTTACAAGTCAAGGTAGGTCAAGTTTTGTTATAACCGTGAACCGTGATCACAAGCTACAAAAGGTATCAAGCCATTGGCGATTCAAGTACACACGCAAAATATCGTAAATTTCTAGAATGAACACTATAATATTTTATGCTTTTTCATCATCATTAACAACTCTTTAACATAAAAAAATCACAACGGAAAATAATCATTATACTTTAGCATTGTTCCTAAATTAAATTGCTTTAGACCATGGAAATTAAAAGTAATAGGTATATGTTAGTGAATATTTTTTATCACTGCCATTGCACAAATAATCTATGTTATCCTGCTGTATTAAAAAAAGGTGTGCGTGCGATTCACACACGATAGAACTGAAACTTCAGTAAATCGACAAAAGAATAAGATGAATATATATAACAAGGGTAAGATAATTACAAAATTTATTTGTTTAAAAATGAATTTATTATTTAGCACAACAATATAAAAATACTCACAAACACTGTTTAATAATAACACACCACGCTGACTTCTTACTAGAAAGCTGTAATACGCAGCTACAGTGTACAGTAGTATTAGCTCACGTACTTTTCACATACACTAACACACGTTTAATGCTCAAATACAAGCAAGTATTAAACAGTGTGCAATATACATACACACCGACATTTGCTCTCTCGCTCTGGCTCACTAATTATTGTATTTGTGTCTCTTACTTGTCGTTTTTTCCGTTGTATCCTGTTCGAAATCACAACGATTCTAAAGAAGTTCCTATTCAAGAAACAGGAGTTGAGCAAGGGACGCCTATCTTACTGATATTCTGGTGAGCTTCGTCATAGCCGTCATATACACATGTAAGGATAAATGGCATATAGTGAAGGAAGACTATTTTTTTAAATACTCTAGCTATGTATGTCATCATAACATCAAAAAGGATTACCGCAATACTCCCGACAGAGCGACCTTCTTTTAACTTCCTGATGTAACTGTAATGCAACACATCATACGAAAAATAGCAGTGATCCATGAAATTTCATTCCATGAAATTATTAATTCACACAGGGTGTATAGGAAATGAATTTAGGAGGACTGTATCCACCACTCACCCGCACTAGGAGATCCTCTTCTTCGGGGTACCCCGGCTTGGTTCGTGGCTTAGATCGCTGGTTTTTGTTAATAGTAGGACACAAAGGTTACACTGGCACTTGGTTTCTTTTAATAGTTTGTTAGATATCTGTACCGGTTTTGCAATGTTTATTAGCGCAGATAACTCAGAGCGGTTTTGTATGTTGCTAGATTCAAAGGTAAACTCTGTTGCCTTAGACGGCAGCACTTGCGAACGTTTTTAAAGGTGCGTTCACGAAAACTAGTGGACAGATACATTCCTTTTAAAAGATAAAGTAATATAAAAACAAAAGGATTTGTGCTAACATATAAATTATTACAGATAACAAAACTACGGAACACAGGGATATATTGGATAGCTTCGAGAAGTAACGCAATGCCATGTAGATAACGCAATACCTTTAGGATATGTATATGGTACTCGGTAATTTGGTCCCCAGTTATTCTGTACACTGGAAAGCACATACTTGATTTCAAAACCTGTACACCTATATACGTTTCATCCCTACTACTAAATTATGGTTGAAAATTATCCAAAAAAGATTAACTAAAGGTATTTTATAGTTTTACTAGCGAGCCGGGCGGACGTTGTCCTGCCTTGATAATAACAAATATAAATCCTAAAAGTCAACGGTAGCGCCACCTACCGGGTCCAATTGTGAATGTAAACCATTCTCGGATCCACTGGAACACGCACACAAAATTTCATCAAAATCGGCCCAGTCGTTTAGGAGGAGTTCAGTGACATACACACGCACAGAAGAAATCTATATATAAAGATATATGTTCTATTATGTATGAAGATGATAACAGATTACGCCTAAAAGGAACTAAGCTTCAAGTGTTATTTAACACACAGATGTTTGTTTGTTGATGAATATTCAACTAGCGGTTTTGTTTATGTCATAGGTGGCAAACGAACAGGTGGGTCACCTGATGTTAAGTGATCACCACCGTCCATGGACACTAACAACACCAGAAGAGTCGCAAGTGCGTTTCCACCCTTGAGGGGAAGGGTTAAGGGAGGGAGAAGGAGAGGAGAGAGGAGAGGCGACGAGGGGAGGAGGTTAGTTGTTAGTCAGGTAAGCGTTGGAAATTTCCTGTCACAGCCATTAGGTTCTATCACGATATTTATCCTCTACAGAAAGTTCAAATTAGTTCTTTGTTGCAATCGAATTCATTTTATGCAGTACTAGCGGACCCGGCACGCATTGTCTCACCCTGACAATAAAACACCTTGACAAATTACGTACCTAAACCTTCCCCATGAATCACTTTATCCAATGGTGAAAACCGCATGAAAATCCGTTTAGTAGTTTTTGAGTTTATCGTGATAAGATAGACAGATGTAGTAGAGGACTTTGGTTTAGAATATGTAGTGATACGTTTTGCTATAACTAAGACCATTAGAAACGATTTGATGGATGTTGACAATTGATTTTTATAAGGAGGATATATTTCCCCTAGAGTAATTTAACTAAAGCGTTTATTGCTAAATTTTATAAACATTTTTATTCATAGTAAAAAGTACAGTTTTATATTCAATGGCAATATTTAACACAGATGGTAGGTAACTTGTATCTGGATATAAGATTAAGTTTGAAACGGAATAGCCTTGAATAGTGCACAGAGGAGACGAATGCTGTAAAATTGCAGTCGACACAAAAAAAGAATGTTGTAAATGAATAGGTTTTTTTTCAATGCTTTACAAGTTTTAACGTTTGTCCAAAATCTCACCTAATCTTAAATGATAATTTGGCTTAAGAAGATAACATGATAAAACTACAGAAGGACTTGATCTCAAGTGCAAATGTCGAAACACACGTTATAGATGTTCGGCTGCAGATTTTCAACATCGGTGTGATAGCTAGCTAGCGGAGTATTTGAAAAAGAACTGTCACAATACTATCATGCTGACATCATACTATCATGGTGTCATGATGACATATTCTTTCATCGAAAGCACTGAAATACTGAATCATCTTCGCTTCAAGAATCAATAGGTGTCTCACTTCTATAGTCGCTTCTATAATCGATAATTATTATAAATTTTACAGTTTACAATTAGTTACAATTTAGACAGTCCAATAAGGATTCTTCTCCACGTTAAAAAAAAAGGTGGCATAAGGGTAAGAAGATGATGATGAATGATAATAATTTCATTTCAAAACCACTATTTAGGTTCTTTTAACCACAGTAACACTAATAAAGCTACTTTACTTCCGATATTAAATTATATTCAAAGCTAGCTTTTAGGACGTGGTTTCTTAGTCTGTCAAGTTTCTGTATAATATTTTTCTTCCCATCAGACAAAACAAAAAGAACAATCTTAGATAAGATAGAATTTCAGAATAAGAATAACCAGTTGGCACGGTCACCTATTGGACAATATAAGCTAAATTACTAAAAATAAATACACGCGTAACATTTATTTTTGTATAATTTAATATATTAAATGATGTTAAATATATTTCTAATAAATTTGCATGTCTTCGTTAATTTTATTCAAATTCTTCGTTGCCACCCAAGTGATAATTTTATTTTCATTATTAGGAATTAATCTACAGAAATAATTTAGAGTTAATAGATATCTATGAATAATTATAATGCAACACATTAGAATGGAACATATCTTTAGCACTTAGATAGGTGTAAATATCTATGGTATGTGATAAATTTAATATCTTAAACAAAACAAAAGGTGAATATGCTGGCAAGTGAGGTGGTAAACTTTTAAGGTGGTAGAGCCACGCTGTAGCTATTACTAGTTTCAGTATGAATGGGTCGGCTCGCGTGGGATAGTACCACCCTCTCACAAAACACCGACGTGAAGTAACAGTACTTGCATTGTTGCGTTTCGTTCGGCCAGTGAGAGCGCCGAAGGCCCACCTCCCCTTGCCCCCGAAACACAGGCCGGCAACGCACTTGCGACTCCTCTGATGTAGCTAGTGTCTATGGACGGTGGTGATCACTTAAAATCAGGTGACCCACCTGTTCGTTTGCCTGCTTTTGACACAAAAAGTGAAGGTGGATGGAGGACGTAGCGATAACGACTGAGTTGATTGCGTGTACGGACACCGTATGGATCGAGATACGTTCGAATCTTTGTAACTGAGTCCTAGCTTTCAGTAAAGGGAAAAATTGTGATGAAACGTAATGAAATGTGATGAAGGTGATGTGGTTTTCTGAGTCCGTCTTCCTCAAGCTCAAAATCTTCCCCCAAGCACCTGTTGGTGTATTCCAATAGTTGCACTTAGGAGCCAGTCCTCCTCTATTGCTCTAGGCTTACCGTATATCCTACCTTAGACCACACCATCATTTACCATCAGATGGGATTATGGTGAAACTTTAGAATCCATATAGTATATAAAAAAAGCATTTCGAAAGAGGATAATGTAGTAAACGTAAGTGGAAGTGATAACCCAAAGGAAAGGAAAGTCTACTGGTGCAGATTATCAGCACGCTGGTCCGTATAGCAAAGGTTATTACTCTTGATGATAGTTATATAAGATCATGGAGGTTTGTATGAGCGATTGGAGAATTACTCAGAAGCGGATACATGTTGGCTGAACGGATAGATAAATGATTTTTAACGGAAAATTCTACAGAGTGTATTTATATCTGTATTGAGTCAGACAGAAGAGATTCAAGATTATTCCTTTATATCTCTATATAGTATAATATATATAATATATGTATATAATAGTTTTCACTTCCTCTAAATCCATTAATGCCTTTAGACATACATATCTGTTTAAAGGGCTTTTCATGTGATTTTCTTTTTGAATTTTCGATTTGATTTTTGATTTTTCTTCTTGATCCGTACAGCTGTTTGAAGAAAAATAGGAATATACTATGAGAAATAGAATTATTAATTAACAAAAACAAAAACTGTTCTGCAAAAAGACAAACATTTTGTAGTTATATTAACAAAGGAGTTGTCCAGTTATTTTGTCAAAAAAATATTTTTTGACTCTCCAACATTTTTTTTTTTCGCCAACTTGTAACTTATATACTATATTATCAATTATTGATTATAGAACTTTAAAAAGTAATTTATGTTTTCTATATTCATAACCAAGAGTTTTGATATTGTTCTGATTGAAATTGTTTATGCAATAGTACTTGTCAAATTTTTGGAAATATCTATGAAATGACAATTTGGGGAAAAATTGTACTGTAGTATTTTTTATTGTTTGTTACTTAAGTTAGATTTTATTACAAGTACGAGTACATCCGTTAATTTGATTAACGTTGCTACCAATCTGCTAAAGCATAAACTTAATGTTATTCAGTGTGACAATACTAAATATTATAGTGGTCGTTACTTTTTGCACTTCCAACTGGAATTGATTGGCCGGTGTCACGTCTCACTGCAACAAAAAAACGTTTGAATTTATTCGCACGTATATACATATTTACCTTTTTCAGGTAAACGTTGAGAAAATAAAATTAACGATTTGCTGTTACAGTGAGATGTGACAGCGGCCAGTCAATTCCAGGGGAAGTGGAAAGTAACGCCCACTATATTATTTAATGATGGATTTCCGCAAAGTAACGTCTTCATGAATCAAATGTAGCAATAGTACTTTAGGACTTGAACTCTTGTCACGTCTGCCGCAATCTTGTCACTCGGCTAAAAGGATACGAGTAGAAAATGTCACTGATGTTGGTTATAAATAGGTTTTATCCAAAACGATAACTATTCCAATTTAAAAAAAAAGAAATAACACGCTTCGAAATAACGTTTATCTCACAAAACTAAAATAATAATAATCTATTAAATAATTTGTAAGACGCTTCTAAATCTAATTCTGAATCAAATGTTCATATAATATGTATGTGTAACATATACATATTTCGTATTGAACTAATTATACCCAAACCAAGATAACTTATCCAAAGGCACGTCTAGTCTAATGTAGAAAATTTACCTGTAATAAGAGAATTCAATCAACAACCACTCGAAATTCAAATTAGAATACATTTATGTTGACTTCGAAACACGAGCCAAGAGCGTGTGGTATGTGGCTGATGGCAACAGTGTCTAGAACCCAAATGTATTAGCGACAAACGTGTTAGATGACTCTTGTATTATTTACATATTTTTGATGGATTTATGTCACTTGTGACCATCAGCAGGTGCCTGCCGCTTTACGCTCTCATCGTATGCCAGGTCGCCATCTCAATATAACCTGTCTTTGTGTTATATCCGCTTAAATTAAGTTATTAGTTAAACTTCAAATAATATGTTGTCTGTATCTTAAAAAAATAGTAACTAAGATATAGGATAATGAAATTATCTTAGTAACCGATACAAAAAGCGTTTTTTTACTATTACGTATAGTTTTTTAAATAATTATATATCTTTGTTACAAATCTTTTACGTGAACCATTAATAATAAATTTTCATCTTTGTTACAACTTTTATATTTACCTCAGAACATATAAATAATATTGTCTTGAATATAGTATGAGTTAATAGATGAAAGACGGCTAAATCTAAGAATCCTGCACTTAAGTATATTTATAATAATACTTAAATATAATTAATCCTAAATGGCTTAAAGTTGATAAAGGTTTTTTTTTAATTAAATTTAAATCAGCATAAATTCCCGCTACAAATTTTGTTAAAATAGGTAAGAGGTACATAAAAAATAACTAATAATATATTGAATCGAATTTATATATAAACAACGGTAATTACTAAGTTAGAAGAATGAACTAAAGCAGAAACTGGAGTAGGAGGCTGCGAAGGTTTGATTAAAAACGATCACACCAGTTTTAATAAAATATTGTTGACCATAATTAGGATAAATGCTTAAATACTTTAGGATAAATTATTTAATATAACAAAAAAAATGTTTATATTTTTGTTTGTCTTATCTTAAGAAATAAATCAGTTTGGGTCCACAATATAAAATCAAAACCTTATGTATGAAAATAAAAAGACTCCGATAGTGCAATTATATAAAAAATAATTCATGCAATAAAATATATATTGGTACTGACATACCTTAAAAAAGATATCGGACGACATAATCAGTCGACTATTATGAATTTGTGATGACTTCAGTGTAATTTATATACGTTATTCACAAAAAACATTTAATATGTATATAGGTAGTATGTGGTAGAGCCACGCTAAAGCTATTACTGGTTTCAGGATGAATGGGTCAGCCCGGGGTAGTACCACTCTCTCGCAGAAAATCGACGTGAAGTAACAATGCTTGCATTGAAAGAAAGAAATATTTTATTCATAATGCATTATTTACAAATATACAAGAGTGGATAAAATATGCACGTCGCAGCATTATGAAATGGAATCCAGCTCAGCATATGCTAAAGTGTTAAGAAACATTTAGCGCTGATTTTCAGCTGGAACCCAGTGCAAGTCACGGAGCGATATCAATTAAAATTATGAAATATAATATATATAGCGAAAATAAGTAACGTAAATAATACTATTGTACATATTGTATACAGGGGAAATAAATAAAATGAGTAGGATACATAAAACAACATATAAGAGAAGCAATTGCAGGTGTGACTCAAATATATATCCAACAAAAATTAGATGCAAAACCTTTAATTTACATACATTGTGATGCTAATAAAAACTTTTTAAAATGAATTTTAAATGCATTGCTGTATTTCGTTCGGTTAGTGAGAGCACCGGGGCCAACCTACCCTTCCCTTCCCCCTTCTCTTACTTCCCCTCTCCCCCAAGACAGGTTGGCAACGCACTTGCGACTCCCCTGGTGTTCCAAGTGTCTATGGACGGTGGTGATCACTTAACATCAGGTGACCCACATGTCCGTTTGCCACATATGACATAAAAAAGGTATTATGTACACTATTCAGAATTTATTCATCACAGCTTTTAATTTTTATTTATTTACTAGCTGTACCCGCAGCTCCGCACGCGTTTTTAAAAATCGTATTAAAGAATTATAGAATTGTGAGACTATGTACAATTACAGAAACGCTCTTTAAATACAATTGTAAGTACGACGCGCACGCCACTAAAAGTAAGATGTAATGTGTACATTAGATATATAAATACAAAGAGCGTGCCAAATGAGGTTTGTCATCAGCATAATATTTGGAACCATAACCAACCATATAACTACCTCAGTGCTCACTTACACTGTATAAGGAACTATTGAAACAATAACTAAAAATATTATTATAAAGATTTATATTTACATTACATTTAATATACATTGCCCTTATTATAATTAAGATTTAGTGACTATACAAAAAATAAACGCTTGTCTGTTCCGCAACAAATTGTATTATGGAACTCTTTACGTAATACGTTTATAATCTAAGATCCAATTGGGAAGACCTATATATAATTAAAGTTATAAATATTTATAATGTGGAATTGTAAACAATAAGCTGATAATTATTTCTCTTATTCAAATAAAGAATGAGTTGAAATCTGCCTTTACGTTAACTTGGACATAAAACTGACTAAAGAATACATAAGAACTATAGAAGATTTGGCGATTAGGCCTTTAAAGAATACATAAGAACTACCTATATTGACAACTTCAGAATTGGCAGTATGGATTACTTCCTTCGCCTGTCCTATTGGACGAATATTATTACTACTACTACTACTGTCTTTTATCATTGTTGGCTACCCTATTTTTATATTTTGTTTCTTTGTCTATAGTTTACTTTTTTTTATCATGTTTTTCCAGATCTATTTTATAACTGCTTGGGTCAATTGTATTTCTTAAAATATTGTTTTAGCATTTTTTAAATATTATATTGTATATGTATATATCTATCTTGTATATATGTATCTTGTGTTTTTATTGTTATTGTATTAGCATTTTTTGGTTTTTTATTGTTACTTTATAATTTATCTTCTCCATTTGGATATTATCTATACATATAATAATACATATAATAAAAATGTAACTGACCGCTGTCTGTACATTAGGTATATATGAGAAAAACTATTATTAGGGGTCTTTATAAATGCAATAGAACCCAAAACAATGATTTTTAGAATTTTTGTCTGTTTGTCTGTTTATCTGTTTGTCTGTTTGTCTGTGCGTTTGTGCACGCTAATCTCAGAAACGCCTTATCCGATTTAGATGTGGTTTTCACTGATATATCGTGGTAAGCTTTACTTAACATTTAGTGTTTGTTTCATGTCAATTGGTTCGTAAATAAAAAAGTTATGCCAATTTAAAGAATCACGTCGAACATTTATTAAACTATCTATCTACTGTTCTTTCTCTTTTCAGTAGCATTGACTGCAACTTTACTAAATTTCATTATAATAATAATGGTCTATATAAAATTATGATTACATAATAATAATAAATATAAGGTAAAAAAATTGGCATAACTTTTTTATTTACGAACCGATTGACATGAAACAAACACTAAATGTTAAGTGAACCTTACCACAATATATCAGTGAAAACCACATCTAAATCGGATAAGGCGTTTCTGAGATTAGCGTGCACAAACGCACAGACAAACAGACAAACAGATAAACAGACAAACAGACAAACAGACAAAAATTCTAAAAATCATTGTTTTGGGTTCTATTGCATTTATAAAGACCCCTAATAATAGTTTTTCTCATATATACTTAATGTACAGACAGCGGTCAGTTACATTTTTATTATATGTATAGATTTAACAATTAACAATTTTTATGTATACAATTTAGGTAACAATTTTATTTATCCAGTTACTTAATTATAGATATACTTAACCCGATCAATATACAATATTTTAAAGTTTATAATCGATTTGTAATTATTTGAAGACATATAAGTAATATAATAAAACTGAAGAGTTTGTTTGCTTGAACGCGCTAATCTCAGGAACTACTGGTCCAATTTGAAAAATTATTTCAGTGTTAGATAACTCATTTATCGAGGAAGGCTATATGTTATATATCATAGACAAGGTCAATAGGAGCAGAACACCAATGAAGAATGTTTCAAAATCGGGGTTTTTCTTAGCGTTAGCCCAAAGTAACTATTCCAAGCGGGTAGCAATAAATAACTGTTGTAGTTAAAAACTGTATTACAGCTACTAGATTCAGTTAAAGGTAAATATTTTTTTAGTTAATAATATTAGATTCTACAATAAATTTCCGAAGCATATAATCGATTCACCGGACTTTAAGTTCAAGGACTATGTAAATCAAGTTTTATTCTCGAAAGGTTATATTATATGGTGGATCATTAAATGATGACAGCGATATCTAAAAGTAAGTATACTATACATTTACAAAAAAAATGTACAATTGTAGACATAATATGTATATTAAAAAAAATTGATAAGTCCGATCATGTATCTTCTATTTTCTGAGATATTTTACAAAATGATGTTGGTGTTTTAATATTCATAAACGCTTTCTTAAATTCTACGGTTAAGAGAGTTTTTTGATTCAATTATCACCATTTAAAAGAATATATGTCTATACTAGTTTCACTTTCAATCTATACTAATATTATAAAGCTTATTTGTTTATTTGTTTGGTTGAACGCGCTAATCTCAGGAACTACTGGTTCGATTTGAAAAATTCTTATAGCTTTATTTAGCTCATTTACCGAGGAAGGCTGCTTGAAGGATGAAGGCTTGCTATATATCATCACGCTAAGATCAAGAGGAACGGAGCACTAATGAAGAATATTGGGCGAAAAAAGGGTTGTATCGAAGTATTTATTGTCTTGAATAATTCTTGTCTGTAGAATCTTGAAACTTAATTTTTTAGGCCGTTGATTCGATATAAATAAATATGACATTCAAAGTTTATCCTTAAGTGTGTAAAATAAGAATAGGAAATAGAGGATGAAAGTTTGTATGGAAATATGTGAATTTCTGCTCCGATTTGAAAAATTCTTTCAGTGTTAGATATGTCATTTATCGAGGAAGGTTATATATCATCAGACCAATAGGATCGAAACACCAAGGAATGTTTCAAAATAGTTTTTTTTTCATTTTTAGAGTTTCCGCAGCGTGTTAGTGTTAGCTCACAGTTATTATTCCATGCGGACGAAGTACCTTATATTTTCTTTCCTTGTTTTTACATCCTATTCGAATTCTTCCTGACTTCTTCTTCTTCTTCTTACCCTTATCCCACATAAGTAGGGTCGGTACAACATGTTTGTCATGTTGTGGTATATGATTTGGCTTAATTTTTATGATCGGCCGCCTGCCTGACATCAACCCTCCTTGGGATTATTTTGTTGTACCACTGTATTTATGATTATTATTATATAGTTACGAAGTCTGATGGGATCCTTAGCCTTACAATCTTTCTGTAGGCTTTAGCTTTGGTAGGCTATTTATAGTGTCTCTTTGAGCGGCACCACCGTTCCGGTTAAAAACAAAGTTCTTCAAGATTATGGTCTGCTTGCTATATTGCCATTTTTATGTAACAGAAAACTAATCAAGTTTAGACTATTCCCGAGGACTGCATATTTTTCAGGATTAACATTCTCAGCAATAACAATATAATATTATATACAATAAACCATTATAATAATATAAAATATGAAAACTGTAATAGAAAAATAAATGCAAATAAAATGACATATCAATGTCATCTTAAAATTCTTCCTGATTATCTCTACTTATATTAGAAATGCGAAAGTGAGTATGTTTGGTACGCTTTCAAAGTATAACTGCTAATGAAATAATCATGAATTGTTGCGTACATGGTACCAGTACTATAGAAAAGAGCTTTAACTTAGGGTACCTTTCGTCCAGATGAAAATCCGTTTAGTTGTTTTTGAGTTTATCACGAACAGACGTGGCAGGGGACTTTGTTTTATAATATCTATCTATACTAATATATAAAGCTGAAGAGTTTGTTTGTTTGTTTGGTTGAACGCGTTAATATCAGGAATTACAGGTCCGATTCAATTTTTTTTTCTGTGTTATATAGCTCATTTATCGAGGAAGGTTATAAGCTATATATTATCATGCTAAAACCAGCAGGAGAGGAGCACCGATGAAGAATGTTTCAAAATCGGGATATTTTTCCTCTTGAGAGCTTTCGCTGCGTGTTAGCGTTCTTAGCTCGAAGAAACTAATCCACGCGGACGAAGTCGCGGGCAGAGGCTAGTAATATTATGAAGAGGTAAATATTGTGAGCTTGTGAGATTGTAGGGGGTAATATCTGGATGTAATAAACCGATTTTGAAAATTCTTTTACCAATAGAAAGACACGTTATTTGTGAGTGTTCATAGGCTTATTATCCCAATAAATGAAAAGACTTTTCCGTGATAGTCGGATTAGTGAAAAGGTGTAGAGCTTGATAATGCCTACAATAAAGTAATGTTTAATAATATTATGTATTTAATTCACAAATATTTTTATATTTAAGTCACAAAAAGTAGTTGTTTATATTAAAAATGATTTAAATCGTCAAGTGATGTTTATTGGTCATATTATCAACAACAATTATGATTTTTTATAAATATATATTGATATAATAACTGAGCCACAGCAACGCGTGGCCGGGTCCGCTAGTAGTTTATATAGGTACTAGCCGACCCGTGCCTACTTCGTTGGGCGGTAATAGGCATTATTACGCTACAACTTTTCTTTAGAACTCAATCACATATCTCTCATCGTTAAGGCAGCATTCGTAAGAAACGTCTTCGTTCGACCATTTTCTCTTCAACTCCCCATATTGCCCCCTACAATCTCACAAATTTTGTCTCTTTATAATATTAGTGTACCTAATATAATTAGTTAATAGCTTATGGCCGCGACTTCGTACGCGTGGAATAGTCATTTTGGGCTAAGACGCAGCGGAAGCTCTCAAAAGGAAAAAGCCCCGATTTTAAACATTTTTCATTGTTGCTCCGTTCCTATTGGTCTTAGCGTGATGATATATAGCCTATGACATTAACAAATAACGTGGCTTTCTATTGGTAAAAAAGTTTCAAAATCGGTATAGTAGTTCCTGAGATTACCCCCTACAACGTCACAACATCACAAACTTTACCTCTTTATAATAATAGGTATTTTACCTATGAAATTGCCGTTTTGTATGAAAAAAATTAAAGAATTTTTTTTCATGTATTTTTTATTTGTATTAATCGAAGTAATCACCCATGCAATCAATGCATCTTTGCCAACGTAGTGGCAGTTTATTGATGCCCTTCTTAAAGAAATGAGCTGGACGGGAGGCAACAAATTCTTTTAAGGCATTTTGTACTGCCTCTCGGGTATTGAATTTTGTTCCCGCCAAGGAGTTATCCAAATTCTGGAAAAAGTAGTAGTCTGTAGGCGCAAGGTGCGGTGAGTAGGGCTGATCACGGAGAACTTCCAACCTCAGTTCTTGCAACTTGGAGACCATCTGCTGTGCAGTATGAGGTCTACACGCTACACATCTGCAGTAATGCTCACCCCGTTTGGTAACAAGCTGTGATGAATCACACCGGCGCTAGACCACCAAACAGTGACCATCACTTTTCTAGGGGTAAGTTTTCGTTTAGGGCACTGTTTAGGTACTGAACCAGGATCCAACCAATTTCCTGAGCGCTTGCGGTTATCAAACAGAATCCATTTTTCATCGCAGGTAACAATGCGGTTCTAAATTCTTTCATTTGTGTGTCTGTTGAGCAGTGCAAGGTACGTCTCGATGCGTATTTCGCGCTGGCGATCATTGAATTCATGGGGCACCCATTTGTCAAGCTTTTTTACCTTGCCAATATGACGCAAATGGACCAATATTATTTTGACGCTAACGTCGAAAGCTGCTGCTAATTCAGCCGTAGATTGTGTATCATCAGCTTCCACAATCGCCTTTAATTCGTCATTGTCGACAAAGTCTTCGGACGACTGCGCGGTTCATTTTTCAGGTCGAAATTCCCAGAACGGAAGCGAGCAAACCAATAAAAGATGGTGCGTTGGATTGTAGTATTAGCTCCGTAAACGTCGTTGATGTTGCGTGCCGCTTGTACCGTGTTGCTGCCACGACGGTACTCATATTCCATAATTACTCGAATTTGTAACGTATCCATGATGACAAAAAAGATTGAAATGCGATAAAAACGTAACACTAATCAATAAACAAATGACTACTCTTGGAAAAAGAATTCCATGTTTTTCAAATTTATTTGAAATTAGAATTCTTAAACTCTCTAAAGAAACTCTCAAAAGGAAGAAAAGCCACGATTTTAAAACATTTTTCATCGTTGCTCCGCTCCTATTGGACTTAGCGTGATGATATATAAATCGGTTTAGTAGTTCCTGAGATTAGCCCTTACCACGTGAAAACGTCACAAACTCACATACTTTACCTCTTTATAATATTAATATAGACTAGCAGGCCGGGCGGACGTTGTCCTGCCTTGATAATTTAAAAGAAACTAAAGATCAAACGCAGCGCCACCTACCGGGTCGAATTGTGAATTTAAACCATTCTCGGATCCACTGGAACACGCACACAAAATTCCATCGAAATCGGTCCAGCGGTTTAGGGGGAGTTCAGTGACATACACACGTACAGAAGAAATCTATACTAATATATAAAGCTGAAGAGTTTGTTTGTTTGTTTGTTTGGTTGAACGCTATGATCTCAGGAACTACCAGTCCGATTTGAGAAAGTCTTTCGGTTTTAGATAGCTCATTTATCGAGGAAGGCTTTAGGCTATATATAATCACGCTAAGACCAATAGAAGCAGAGCACCAATGAAGAATGTTTCAAAATCGGGCACTTTTTTTGCTTTTGAACGATTACATTATTATTATATACGTTGCCATGGTAACATGGAAAGTAGTAGTAATAATATTCGTCCAATAGGACAGGCGAAGGAATTAATCCATACTGCCAATTCTGAAGTTATGTAGTAACTATCAAAGCTAACATTTTCAAAGTTTTATTTTCCTATTCAAATAGTTCATAGGCGAAGGAATTAATCCATACTGCCAATTCTGAAGTTATGTGGTAAGTATCAAAGCTAACATTTTCAAAAGTTTTTTTTTCCTATTCAAATAGTTCATAGGCGAAGGAATTAATCCATACTGCCAATTCTAAAGTTATGTGGTAAGTATCAAA
>MU158728.1:2450803-2468761 GCA_015888305.1 Antheraea pernyi | reverse complement strand
TTATACGTTGCTATAATAACTGAGTTATGTAGAAGCAAACATGGTAAATAAAACAATATGGCCGCCAAATTGACCAAAAGGATGATATAATTCATATTACATACAAATATATGTCTTTCAATTATGTATATTTATTCTTGGAGTCAGTAAGGCACACGTCTCACGCAGTTGTAACATATTTTTGATCAATTTCACACGGGTGAGTGGGTGTGTACATTACAGAAACGCTTTTTCAAAAACATTTGTAGCTACGATACGAACGCCATCTACTGTAACATGTAACGTGTACATTAAATATATGAATACTAATAGTATATCGAATGGGATGGGATTTATCATCAGCAACATACCTGGAACTTCAACCTACTATATACCAAACTCAGTGCTCACTAACACTCTATAAGAAAGTAATGAACATTATAAACTATACATTATCGAACAATATATCTTAAATCTTTTATTTTATACATATATATAATATGCCCGTATAGTCGATATACTTAAGTTATTCTTATAAGTTGTAAATGTTTTTGAAAAAGCGTTTCTGTAATGTACACATCCACTTACAGTTTTACATTTCTTTAATAAATTTTTAAAAAGTGCGTGCGGAGCCGCGGGTAACAGCTAGTTTATATATACAGATATGTAGTTATACTTTCAAATGTACATTAATTTGATTTCTTTGACAAAGACTACCTACTTATACTTGTGACAGTTCTGTATTTTTTTTATATTCATACGAATGCAACCGTAAGTATACGCAACCGAATTGCCTTTGAATATAGATCAATTATGGAAATATAGGCTATAAAAATGTGAAACGAGTTCGTGTTAAAGTGAATATTTATAAATGTCAATGCCTTAATAATCCAATTTACTCATCGTTATACACAAACTGATAAATAATATTACAGAGGTGGCATAATAAGGAAGAATATATTTTTGTTTAATTATTATTTATTATTAATATTTGTGTTAATTAAGAATGACTTATTTATGGATAGTAAATTACAGAATTTCACATATATTACAGAAGTATATTTGTAAAAAAAATCAGTAAAAGATATATCTATATATATAATAAGAATGTAAATGTAAAGTGTCTGAATTTTTTTGATTTTCGTGAAAAAAATTGTTGCAGGCGTCTTGGATTAAGTAGTAGAATACATTTCAATCATTTTTGAAAATGTATGTCTGTATGTTTGTATGATCATGCATCACTGCTAAACCTACAAACACAATAAACCTACAAATAAAGCATACCCTCGGGAGTAGCTTAGAGTAGCGCTTAGTCTTTCATTAAAATCGGTCCACTCTATCAAAATTTATTATAATTTGAACGACGGCTCGAAATAAGTGCTTTTGATGGTGGTAGAGCCACGCTGAAACTATTATTGATTTCAGCATGAATGGGTCGGCTCGCCCGGGGTAGTACCACCCTCTCATAGAAAACCGACGTGAAGTAACAGTGCTTGCATTGTTGCGTTTCGCTCGGTCAGTGAGAGCGCCGGAGACCCATCTCCCCTCCCCTCTCCTCTCTCCTCTTCCTTTCCCTCCCCTAACCTTTCCCTCCGAAAGATGGCAACGCACTTGCGACTCCTCTGGGGTTGTTAGTGTCCATGGATGGTGGTGATCACTTAACAGCAGGTGACCCACATGTTCGTTTGCCACCTATGACATAAAAAAAAAAAAAAAGTGCGAGAGAACAGTAGTATAAATTATACTAATATTATAAAGCTTACCTACTTGTTTGGTTGAACGCGCTAATATCAGGGACTACTGGTCCGATTTGATTCTTTCAGTTTTAGATAAATCATTTATCGAGGAAGGCTGTAGACTACATATCAGCACACTGAGACCCATAAGAGCGGATTACTAATGAAAAAGGTTTTAAATTCGGGGTTTTTCCTTTTAAGCTTCCTCTGCGTGTCAGTTAGCCCAAAGTAACTATTCCACACTGACCTGTATAAAAGATTCTGGTTATCGAATGAGAAAAATAATGTTACTCTTACTTTCTTCCTCTTATATTGTCTACTCAATGTATTGAAATACGTAGAAGTAATGTATTATGTAATTACTTATCTTAAAATGGCATACTAATAATATACTACATATAATATACTACAGTCCCTGGCCATATTATTAGACGCACCATAAGATCTTATATAAAACGTTAATTATCAGGTGATACTGTATAGATGTATTGTTTTTATGAGATACAATGTATATTTACTATATTATTAATAACGTAAGTAACTGTAAAACTAATAAAACATCGTCATTATAGAAAAAATATGTATTAATTAACTCTCGAACAGAAATGATGAAAATGTAATGAAAACTTAATATTTTGTTGAGAGCTATGAGAGCTTTAATTCTGCGCGGCATGCCATCAGTGCAAGACTGTACCGTGTTCTGCATTTGAGGATGATGATTCCAAAGATGAATAATATTTTCTAGGAACTGAGTTTTGTTTGTAATCACCACTTTAGTCACTTCTCTTTTCATGGATAATTCATTCAAATTTCAATTCAAATTCATCTCTTGAATATAAGTTCATTAAATAAATACTAATCAACCTTTAAATACAACACAACTGTTTATAAACTTCGTCGAAAATAAGTATTTTGTAAAAAAACAACGGTGCGTCTAATAATTTGGTCAGGGACTGTATATAACACCATGTTTCTATCACCTAAAGAAAGTTCTCAGTACTCAGTAACAATTCTTATCAGTACTCTAAACATTACTATAAAAGAATGGCTTATTTAAGAAAATATAAGCCCAACAGTATTTATCCACGTCCAATTAAATATGTTAGTTAAATGAAGACGCATATAGTTTAAAATCGCACTTTATAGCAAATGATTTGAATAAATATTTTGAGAGAGATCCTAAATTTAAAATTATGTACAACAAAAAAGTTGTATGCTTGAAGAGGCAAAGCTTTATTGTATTTGATGAAGTGTTAATATCTAAACGGCAAAAAAATGATTGAATTGTTGAATTATTCAATTAGGATAAACGTTCATAACGCCATATGAGTACAGTATAACGGTGTGAATATGGGGTAGATCTGTAGTCTATACATATAAACAATATTGAAGTGTATCGTTTGTTCAGACCAATCTCCGAAAAGGATGTGTCGATGTTGACGTGATTTTACTAGTAAATAGAGGGTATCTCAAATTATTATTTAGTATTAGTATGTATCATCGCTATGTCGTTTTAAAATTGATAGCTTATTAAATTTGATAGTCTTACTACTAAGAACCATAATGTAGTCCTTACTGTCCTTACTAATATTATAAATGTGAAAGTAAATTTGTTTGTCTGTCGCGCCTTCATGCCAAAACTACTGAGCCGGTTTAAATGAAATTTGGTACACAGTTTGTCTGAGAAAGGACATAGTCTTCTTTTTAATGCAAAAAAGGGTTGAAAATGGGATGAAAAATTGTATCGAAGTATTGTCTTGAATAATTCTTGTCTGAAGAATCTTGAAACTTATTTTTTAGGCTGGTGATGCAATATAAATAAATATGACCTTCAAAGTTTGTAAAAGTTTTACCCTTAAGTGTGTAAAATAACAATAGGAAACAGAGGATGAATGTTTGTATGGAAATATGTGAGTTTCTGCTCCGATTTGAAAAATTCTTTCAGTGTTAGATATGTCATTTATCAAGAAAGACTAATAGGCTACATATCATCACGCTAAGACTAATAGGAGCGGAGCACCAGTGAAGAATGTTTCAAAATCGGGGTACCTTTTCCTTTAAAGAGCCTCCGCTACGTGTTACTGTTAGCCTAAAGTTACTATTCCACGTGGACGATGTCGCGGGCAGAAGTTAGTTAAGATCATAAAATAAAGAATTAAAAATAATGACAGCAAAGAAAACGCGTACAAAGATGCGGGCAATGGCTACTAAGAAATAAAATACGATAAACAAGTTTAGAGCATACATAACTTTTCGCACGATTAGACTCGGCGACAGTCCAAAAAAAATCTTTATAATAACGAATACTAAAAGTCTGAAGATTCGACCTTGAATCTTAAACAGATCCCGGGCTTTCCGTTCACCTACTCGTATAGCATAAAATTAAGTAAATATCAGTCAGGCTAATAATAAGACATCGGATGGGTCCAATGATTATAATTCTGATTTAATCGTAGAGGAGACTTTTTGGATTTGAATACTGGCGTCGCCTTTATTAGTTTTTACCTACACCTATCCTTTATAAGGGGATTTATAGACTAAATATAATATTGAATGAATTCACTAAAAAGGGGATCGGAGACTAAACACGATATATACTTTGGTGAAACTAGAAAATTTGCTGAGTAGCGCGTAAAATATTTATCAACGTGGCTTATAAAGTAAATACTGTTAATAGAATATTGTAATCAATATTTAAGTCTAATATTACGAAAACTGATACGAACAAAAAATATATCGGTATCAACATTTGCCTTGGAAGTTTTTATTTTGCTACGTATTTAGCTTTCCAGGATACGAAGCTATTATTTACTGTCACTCTTGCTTTTACAATGTTTTTAATAATATAATAATATATTTGAGAATACACAATTTTTTATATGGTGGTAGAGCTACGCTGAAACTGGTATCAGCATGAATGGGTCGATTCGCCCGGGGTAGTACCACCCTCTCATAGAAAACCAACGTGAAGTGTTTGCATCGTTGCGTTTCGTTCGGTCAGTGAGAGCGCCGGAGGCCCACCTCCCCTCCCCTCTTCTCCTCTCCCTCTCCCACACCTAATCCCTTCCCCCAAAGGGTGGCAACGCACTTGCGACTCCTCTGGTATTGTTAGTGTCCATGGACGGTGGTGATCACTTAACAGCAGTTGACCCACCTGTTCGTTTGCCACTTATGACATACAAAAAAAAAACAATTTGTCTTTTAAAGTACAAGATGACTTATTTATTACAATAGCAGTTGATTTTGATAAACAAACGCATATAAGTACACATATATAGCTATATATTGTCAAAAAAATTATCATTATGTAGTATAAAACAGTCCTCTGCCACGTCTGTCTGTTTGTTCGCGATAAACTCAAGAACTACTGAACGAATTCTCATGCGGTTTTCACCAGTAGAAACGGCAGTTCGTGAGGAAGGTTTAGGTATATAATTTCTCAAGGTTTATTATTCTTATAAGCCTACTTAATAATAATTGTAATCAGTAATTATAATAATATCATTTTATTAATATAATTATAATTTAAAGAATAATAATGTTTGTAATATTAAGTCAATATTATCCTTAAACAAAAATAATTTCTAAACATTATTTTTTAAAACAGTTTATATATGGTTCCTTAATTTAATTTCAGTAATTGATAGTAAATCAAGAGTATTTACGAAGAGAATTTGTAACTTAACAGCCACTACAATATATTAATTGTTGGATAAATCAAAATATAATGGACCCAATATTAAAATAATGGTTAGAATTACCACCCAATGATACCTAAATTCATTGCTCTTTTACTAATAAGCGTGAACATAGATTAAATTCGGTGGCAATAGTCATTTATATAAAACATTCATCAAAATTATATAAACTGTGCCGTAAATCATCAGATATTAATTTTATAAAAATGAATACATTTGTATTAAGATGTTTTTATTTATAACTTCATTGATAAAGACATATTTTTGTTGTAATAAGTGTTAACCTTCTTTAAACAATATTTAAACTGATATTAACTACATTATTATTTTAATATATAAGTTATTCTTACAGTTTATTCTTATATGTTACTTAAGAAAGATTTATTAGTGAGTTAGATAATTTTAAATATAATACATATTTGTTTATATTAAATAAATTAAAATGATTAATGTATTTCCTTTTTGTACGAAGCAATTTAGAGTAATTACAAAAACATACGCTGTTTTTTACTGGTATAATTTAAATATCAGGTGTTTTTATTTTTATATATGTTCTTATATATAGTAATTGTTGAATATCATCTCTTAACTTTACAGAATTTATATATTAAAAGAATACGAAAAAAAACTTGTTTGTTGCTTAACAATAATATGTTTTCTATTTAAACTAATCATTTACTTCATTTTTAATAATTAAAAATATTATTACAAGTTATTGGCATATATAACGTTGTTAAGTTATGCTTCAATAAGTGGGTACCTTGTAAGTCTTTAAATATAATTCCTTATAATCACTTGTCTTTTTAAAAACGATTCAAATCTAATTAATAATGGAGTAACATATCTATTGAATATTAATATGTAGATCAATACATTAATCTTTGACGACATATACGAGTTATGGTTTAAAAAAAACGAATAAAATCACCTCATTCAGATTCTGGGCATATTAGTATATAAAGACGGTGTCAAAATATTTCAGGCAGAACACATCAGTGGCTTCACATCTCACCTAACAAAATGGTAAGCTCGCATAACATTTCAAATCTCTTTTTCGTAATTAGTTTATTGAAATATAAATTATAATTATCTGCTTAGGGATTTTAAATATTTTTTATCAAATATTTGATAATATGTCGATCAATATTTTCCTTTTTAAAAGTTACATACAATTTGTGTTAGCTAATAATTGTAATCAGCGAATTTTTTTAATGACTCCTATTTTACATTTCATTCATTATGGAAGATCGATTTATTTAATCGGATTTCCATTTCATAAATTTATATATAACTGTTATTAATTTATTGGATAAATATATGAATTTATGCACATCACTAAATCAACAATTTATAGTAAAATAATATTATTAAATTAAATTATGGTAATTCTATGATCAAATGTCAAATCAAATATTCATTAACCGTCAGTTAAAAAACAAGGATAATAATATCATATACACGGTGCATTGGGAATAATTTATATCTAATTAGAGTCATTCGGGAAGCACGTGCGAGGTACTAAATATCATTAAACTGGAAGAAATAAATCGAAAGTTTTCGTCTTTTTTAGAAACTCCTCGTTGTCCTCGCCGTCGCCGTGGCTTGCGCCAGCGCTGACGTTATCAGATCCCTCGAGTACGAGGCTCCCATCGTCAAATCCTCGTACGACATCACCCCTGAAGGTAACTTCCAGTACGAATATGAAACCGCCAACGGAATCGTCGCCGCGGCTTCAGGTGTGGTCAAGGACTTCAACTCCGTAAGTACTAATTTAACAATTAATATTACATTACTATATTACTTTGGGACGCTTTAACTATGAATATTCGTTATTGGAAAACATGTCAGAACGGAACACTATATGTTACTTGTCTGTCGTGTTCACACGGTTTAGTTTAATTGTACTGTACTATTTATTTGTCTTTATTTGTTTTTTTTTTGTATATAACAACATAACATAATTCCTAATAACATATAATCTAATATAGTCTAATAATAGTAGCCGTAAATATGTGTTTTCGAATATCGTGTTCCTTACGTTATAATATATTTTGGTCCCACTTTACTACGCATTTACTCCATTCGTGTTATAAAATGTAATACCAATAAAATATAAGTTAACGCTACTTAATAGCAAGTTATAATATCATAAATATAATGTATTAATTTTCATGATAATTGAATAAACGGTACCGGAGTCTATAGAAAATATACCAACTTTCATTTCTGTATATTTATATATATGAGTGCTCGAACTTCGACTGTAGAGAAGATAAAAACATTTTTCAATATTTTTGAATAAATATTAAAGCTCGTCAATAGCTACAAAATCGGCTGAGAAACAGAGAAATATGTTCTTAACCGATTTCACACTACCTATTTATATATATATACATAGATGCAAAGTTAATATTTTTATATTAAATTCTAACAGTATAGATAGAATGCTCTGTTTCATAAACATAATGTTTAACCTTAATAACAACCTCATTTGACATTAAACACTCACACGAAGTCAATTTACATATTATTAATTTTAAACGTTCCATCGAATGTTCAAAAAATTATTACATAATTAAATATGGATGACTATTAATATTCAAGTGATTATTTAATGTTGCCCTTCAACAAAAGTTGCTTCGATTTTAGATTCTAAATATTTATTACTTTTGACACGTTATTAGCAATTTAATATATATCTCAAATATTTATTATAATAATTAGATTATTTAAAGCTCTTATTTTTTATAGTGTCCTGGTATACTGATGAGAATGTATCTAATTGTAAACTCAGCACTATTTAAAATTTATAATATAATATAAATTATTTTTATCTGATTGACAGTCTCTTTGTTGCTCGATATATACTTACTGATATTAAAATGCGATACATTAAAAAAAAATATAAACTGTGACAGGCTTTCGCCATGGTTAGATCAGGGTTGAATGAATATAAATCCCTAACTCAACAAGATCACAGATATACTAATTCGACAATAACAATTTTATTATTATTTATATCGTAACAAGAAAACTTAAATAGTATTAAAATCCTTATTGATAACATATTTCAAGTAACTTCTTACAAATATTAGTTTCAAAAAGCTATGTTGCCTTACAACAAATTTACTTAATTAGTTTTAACTCTTAAGAAATACAAGAATATTCTCTTTTTTGTAAGAAAGTATACTTATGTTTTAAATATATAAAAAATTACACTACTGGAAGTTCATGTTGATAGCAAATACAAATTACGAATGTTATTCAGTTTACGAGATGCTGCAACAAATTTAGTAACAGTTACATAATCATACCTGGAGAGGTGCCTATATTTATTGCACCATTGGAGAAGAAAGGCGTGTCTTTGAAATCCATCAATAAGCAATAAACCGATGATAAATAGTCTTCTAATCAGCCCTACTAATAACTACATAATAAAATTGAAATTGATTTTTAAAATAACATTCAATAAAGAACTAAGAACTCAATATTTAGCATTGGTAATTCTATACATTGAATAGATTCCATTGAACTTGCAATAACGATTTCATTTATGCGACCTTGCAGGGTGAAGGGTTAGCATTTGTCAAAGAGATTAAAATACATAGAGTGATTTTTATTAAAATGTCCCTAGAAACCTTTTTACTTTACATGAATCTGCTTATTTTCGTAACATGCTATTAAAAAACAATTGATAGGAAACGATTTTTCTTTCGATTGTTTTTGGGACCTTGAAGTCGTATGCTGTATTATTTTCTAAAAAGCGTCTTTGACAATATACATAATAGTTTAATAACTTTGGAATCTATAAAATTATTATCAACGCCTCAGTCTAGACATCAGTTATTTGATATACAAGTGTCAAGGCTGTAATAAATGTTTATGTTATGTTTAGTCGAAAAAGTTGTATTCTCGGAATGAATTAGTATTGATTTATAAAAGAAGAGGTTTCGGAGACCTTGTCAATGGAAGATTAATTAATTTTGTTACGTTCACGACATCAGCACGTGGTTGATAATATTTGAGAATAGCGATAATAATATTAACGCTAAATGTCACGATGTTCACAATTCCGGATTGAGTTGTATTAATAGCATCTTAGTTTTACGTAATCTTCTTCATATTTGAGGTATCGTTATAAATTAAGAGTTTCAATTGTCCCCCAAATATTAATATATTATTAAAGAGAATTCGAATTGTTTTTACTGTTTCAGGAATACCCCAGCCTTGAAGTTAAGGGAGGATACAAATATACCTCTCCCGACGGTACCCCAGTAGAGACCACCTACGTCGCTGACGAGAACGGTTACAGGCCCTCGGTAATATAATAAACACATTAAAATTTATAAAAACGGAATAGCTTTAGGTATTTTTATAGAATGACTGCAGATAATTTAATTTAACCTAATTTATAAATACAAAAGGGAGTTTCAACAGAACGAGGAAAAACATACAAGCAACCATTTGACTATAAGCTATCATAGTCAAATTATTGATATACGTACTATGAAGCAGCATGAATTATTGTTACAATGTTTTTAATTTACATTTTCATCTCAACAGTAAAGCTTAAATGAACAATACAACAGAATTATTTTCATTGATGAAGAAGCAGCTTTTATTTATGTAATATTTGTTTAATTTTACTTTTCTCTTTAACAGGGAAGCCACATCCCCGTCGCCCCTGAAATCCCTGAGCTGATCGCCCGCAGCCTTGCCTACATCGCTGCCCACCCACCCCCAGTTGCTCCAGAATACATCAAGAAAGTCTAAATATTTCACAAGTACTAGAACCATTGACTCCGCTAGTAAAAATGTATCGATACTGCCATGATATAGAAAATAAATTGTTGGATATTTAAACTTCTGGTTTTAACTTTCTTTTTTTTTCAACATAATCAGCATATCCTTTAATAAGGGAAAATGTTACTTGCATACAATTATCTATGAACAAATGACGAATCGTTATACTTTGTATTCACATTTGACATCTATTAGATGATTTTTTAAAGTGGTTTCTTATTGATCTACTCTGGTTTATATATAAGTAACTATATAGCACTAGCGGACTTGGCGGACGTTGTCCTGCCTTGATAATTAAAAAAATCCTAAAGGTCAACCGCAACGCCACCTACCTACACAAAGTTTTATTAAAATCGCTCCAGCCGTTTAGGAGGAGTTCAGTTACATACACACGCACAGAAGAAATTTATATATAAAGATATATAAGTACACCAACAACAACACAAAAAGTCCTAATAATATTAATAACTCATCACCATAACTCTAAACGTATTAATTAATTTCAAGTTATAGTTCCAATGGCTTAAAATAAATAACTTATTATTATATATAACAAACTCTAATTTCATATTAATGACTTAATAAAGAACGAAACATAAAACTGAATGATAAACAAAATGGAAAAAACCTTGTGTTATAAAGCAGAAATAGCATTGAGAAACGCTATTCACTTTGGATGTTGCAATGAATATAAAATAATCAATGTAAAGATATTTAAATGATCAAACAAAGAAGAAATTGTAAATATTTTTATAGTAACAGCGGCTGTGATTAACCTTCATTATTCCCAATACAAAATAACCCATACCGTTTAAATTACATTTTTTGTGTACAAAGATACACTGAGAAATATTTTTTTGATGAGATAAAGATGTTATAAATCTTGACGCTTCAATCTTGTTACTTGTTAGCGACGGATAATTGTATAGCAAAGTATGCTCACCAATCTTGTACATATACGGTTAAAGTTTACATCCTGGTTCGACCGAGACGTTTTTATTTGAATAATGTAGACTTTATATAGATGCCTGCATATAAATAATGGTAAATACTCTGAGAAAACGTAATAAAAAACCTATTAATAACGTGACATCGTGTTACTTTGTGATGAATATAGTGTGAATTTATTTCTTAAGTATCATTATATTATTATATAAACCTCCCAAACGTCGTCGTGACGGCCAATTGTTTCTATACTTGTTTGTAGTCTATTATTACTGCGTTAATTTTAGTTCACGCGAAGAAAAAATATGACAAAAAGTTGCCAGTTTCCTAAAATATAATTTTATATTGTAATTTTTTGATACCATATATCTATTTATCATTTACGTGTATATTCTAATGTTAGAATTCTAAGGTTAGTATTATTATTAATTTAAAAAAGGGATATGTCGTAAAGATGCACAATAGAAGAGTTTTGTGTTACAAGGAAACAAAATCAAAATCAAATTAAAAATAATTTATTCAATTTTAACCCTAAGAAAGCATTTATGAATGTCATAGCTACCACCGGTTCGGAAAATAACCCAATCATTGTTACGGCCTTTGTCGTAACGTGGACTGAAAGCAGCCTTCACCCCGTACGTCTGCACTCGCGTCAACACGTGAGGACATCATGCAAGCCTCAGACGCGCCAATTCACCCCGGCTACTCGCACTGAAAACATCACCCTCGCGCGCCTACGAGCACATCCTACTGCACACTCAGGCTGTAGCCAGCAAAGAGCTATCGACGCCTCGTCAATTACATATATAGATTTTTACTTATATTATACAATAGTAACCGGCGAAGCTACCGAAACTGTCAGAGCTATCGAAGCGTCAACAATCATTGAGAAGGACCGGCAAAAATTTGGTCTTTCTTTTCATGACACATATTTTAACAAACATTCATTTTTGGTGAATGCACAGAGATTGCCGTCATTTCCAGACGTCACCATCGTTCACATATTGATCCACACTATAATAGCCTTAAAACCCGTTTGAACTCCCTATCCAGAAAATTGGTAAAGTGCTTTGGGACTTTACTATAAAACCTAACAGTATTACCTAAAAACTGTTACTGATCTTAGCGAGCCTAAAAATGGAATCACCCATTTGTTATTGTTTCTAGTATTTAAATTATATTGCTATTTTACTAAATCCGGCTTATCTAATTTTTTACCGACATACATTAGATTATTCTATTGGGAGGGTAGAGTTAAGATGCCAAATCCCTGAAGCTTGGTCTTTATTGATTCACGAAGCCTCGTATTATAAATTACTCGAACTGCCCGTTTTATTGGTAGGAATATAGTTTCCCCCTCAGCGGCTGTCCTCAAGAACAATACACCTTAAGACAGTAAGGCTGTGGAAGTAAACATTTTAATTAAATTCGAGCATTTAAATTATTCAACAATCACTCTTGTCCGGTGATCGCCATACCGCTTGAACGCAGTACACGTAACCACGAACAAGGAGAAAGAGAGAAAGCGGGGAGAACGTATGTTTCACTATTCTCCAATACTCAAAGACAAGCGACAGACTGTTCCCATTCTACTCAACACAGTGGTAACCCCTAGCACTTTTCGTCGCACAAAAAGGTTGCAGATCACAATTTCAAAGACCTTCAATAAGTAGTTTCACTTCCAAAGTAATTAACTATTGTAAAAATATTCACCATAATCTTAGAAAAATGTACTAAGCAGTGTCGCGGGAGTATTTTTTGACGAATAACCAAACCGTGAAGAGTGTGGCAGTAATTGTCATACCTCAGTTACCAGTCATACCAAATCATACATCAGGATTTGAAATACCTCAAAACCCACTACAGAGTTTTTTTTAAACCAGACTGTACCGTGCACCTTAATACAATCAGTTATTACTTTTCTGTAAACAGCACGTTCTTCTGCTTGTTTTTATGAGGACAGATAATCTTCTTAAAGTTTTGTATAACGTATTTTACTTCCACGATTACAGTACTTTTCTTTATGTCATAGCAGGCATACGAATAGGTGGGTCACCTGATGTTAAGTAATTACTTCCGTCCATAGACACTAACAACACCAGAGGAGTCGAAAGTGCGTTGCCAACCTGTGTTTGGGAGAAAGGGAGAGGAGAGAAGAGGGAAGGGGTGATCGGCTTCCGGCGCTCTCACTGACCGAACAATACAAGCACTGTTACTTCACGTCGGTTTTCTATGAGAGGATGGTAGTACCCCGGGCGAGCCGACCCATTCATGCTGAAACCAGTAGTAGCTTCAGCGTGGCTCTACCCCCTTAAAGAACATTTAACAACTGACTAACATCAGTTATTTATAATGGTGGCAAGGAAATAGATACATTCGGAAAATATTAGCAAATTTGAACGCAGTCCTAGAAAAAAAAAATATATGTAGGCGAAAGGATTTTCTAAATCTATTTGGATATTATATGGGTAATAAAAATAAAATACTTCATAATTTATTATTACAAAGCTTTTAATTGAAAAACCACTGTATTCGAAATAACTAAATTTTGGCCTATTCATAGCTTAACCGATCAACAAGTTTATTTCACATTAGCTGACCCGTACCCACTTCCTTGGCCGGAATAATTTATAAAAAACTTCTTTTTGGGACTTAAATATAAAAGTTAGACATATTTGGTGTTTTTACAAAAAAGTTAAATACGTATTAAATTCTTGCTTTAAAAAGGTTCCGTACTGAATGCACCGCGCTCGCCTGAGGCAAGTTCGCGTTACGATTTTTTCGCAAGTCTAACCTAACGTAACCAAAGCGAGGCAAAAGAGAGAGCAACATGGCGAATAATCAGCGAGCGCGGTGCATTTAAAACGTAACTTTTTTAAAGCTATTATTTAATACATATTTAACTTTTTCGTAATAACACCGATGCTGTTTGACTTTTTTGTAGGCATTATCAAGTTCTACAATTTTTCTGTAGAACTCAACCACATATCTCTTATCGTTAAGGCAGCGTTTGTAGGAAGCGTTTTTATTCGCCCGATTTTTCTCTGACTTACTTTACAAATGCGACTACCACAAAAAAGTCTTTTTATTTTTCAGGTTAATACATAGCCTATGACACTCACAAATAACGTGGGTATCTATTGATAAAATAATTTTCAAAATCGGTTTAGTAGTTCCTGAGATTACACCCTACAACCTAACAAACTCACAAACTTTAACTCTTTATATTATTAATATAGAAGTATACGAGTATATTTGAATACGTTTTTTATGGTAATTGTTATAATTGCAAACAACATCGTTTTTTTATAATTGACTAAATATTCAATGAATATAGCTGTGAATGAATTAGTTACGGCACTAAGCTTCTATGTGATAATAGTAATTCCGATTCGCCATTACCTCATACATTACTAATATTCATTCCGAACACGTTTGGGGAAACTATTGATTTAAAAAATATTCTAAGACAGATATTTTATTGCCTTGAACGAGGATAAAGTGTTTGTGTATACGGTTTGTTTGAAGAAGAGCGAATGTGAGGTTCGAATATTACAACGAGTAGACGGCTAGAATATTTAAAGACGGCAGAATTTTGTTTTTATACATCATAACTTTTAGAGTTTGACCAGAATCTCGCCTGATGTTAGATTACGTAATCCAAGATGGTAAATACGTTAAACCTAAAGTGACTGGCTTTCGAGTGTAGCTATCGAAACAAACCTAGCTAAGTGGATTTAGAAAAAGACCTACCATGATTCTATAGTTTCATCAGAATGTCTTCCATCACGGAAAACTCCGGTCCAATCCCAAGGATTTGAACCTACGTTAATCCACGCAATGTCCGAACACGCCAACTACCGAGCCATCATCGCATCGCTATTATCTTTGGCCTGAGAAGTTACTGTATTCTTTAAATTTTATTTTCTATATTTGGAAATATAACAAGAATCATACTGTTATAGGAGTGTATGTATTTTTTTTTTCTGTAGCCTAAACGCTTTGTTGCATTCTGACATGTGAAGTGTCATTAGATACGTGTTAGTTGTGAAAGTAATATAAAACTAGCGGTCCCAGCGGACGTTGTCATTATAAAAAAAATCTCAACAAATTACATAAATCTTCCTTATGGATCGATCACTTTACCCACAGGTGAAAACTGTATGAAAATGCGTTCAGTAGTTTTTGAGTTTATCGCGAACAGACAGACAGACACGGTAGGGTACTGTTTTATACTATGTAATAATAATAATAATGATGATGATATAAGGATATAAGAAAAATTAAAATATTTTTATAACCTCCTTTAGAATGAAGGAGCAGCTGGTTCACTGATATAAAAAAATTTAAGTGATTTTGAGTCCGGTTTTTTTTTAACAATTGTAATTGTGAATATTGTCGAATATAATTGTATGTTTATGTTAATTGCGTACGTGTATATTTTTATCAATAATTTATTATAAAGTTTTAATACACTATGGCCATTTTGTTGCGGCACTCTAACATTAATTTAGCAGTAGGTATTTGTTTCTGATAACCATTGACAGCCAGTATCAATTTTAAAGCCTATTACATATTCATGAAAAATACTTATTTATTGCTTAAAATCTTGCATATTTTATAAAATGAAATCAATATAATGTAATCATATATATATTTAACAAACAAAATTGCGATATACATGTAAATGAGTCTTTAAATGTCAAATAATCTTCAATAAATTATTTTGTTTGACAAATGTGAATATCAATCTACATTCCAATTATCCTTTTAAGGTGTAAATAAAAATGATCTAACAAGTATTTGCCTTAAAGAGATTATATGATTTTTATTTGCGTCCAACGCATACATATCCTGAACTCGTAGGAACAACAATTAGGAACAACATTGAATTGAAACTATTATTGGTTTCAGCATGAATGGGTTGGCTCGTCCGGGGTAGTACCACCCTCTCATAGAAAACCGACGTGAAGTAACAGTGCTTGCGTTGTTGCGTTTCGTTCGGTCAGTGAGAGTGCCGGAGGCTCACCTCCCCTCTCCTCTCTCCTCTCCCCTCCCTCACCCTCTCACTCCCCTAACCCTTCCCCCAAAGGGTGGCAACGCACTTGTTTGTTGTGACCCACCTGTTCGTTTGCCACCTATGACATAAAACAAAAAACTAATGTAAAAAACACTGATTATAAAATTGTCTGAATGCATTAAGTCCATTTACATATCTACTATTCTCTAGTTCTAAAGTTGGGTCGTCATTAAAATTACAATAGCTTTTGATAGAATAAACCGAATTTAATGAAACCAAGACGATATGCTTTATGATTTTTTTCCTCGTGAACGTTGTACTTTAGCGGTGATGCGTATTCAAACAAAGATACAGTAAGGCACTTCTAAAAATGATTAAAACGTTGTACGTCATTTTTAATATAATTTATTATATTATTTTTAATTTATAATAATAAGTAAGTTTATTACTTATTTCAAGACACATGCAACAATTTTTATCATAAAAATCTAAAAAGTACGGACAGTTTAGATTTACATTATTATATCTATATATAGTGTAGCTGGTAGAGCCATGCTGAAGCTATTACTGGTTTCAGCATGAATGGGTCGGCTCGCCCGGGGTACTACCACCCGACCCACAGAACACCGACGTGCTTACATTGTTGCGTTTCGTTCGGTCAGCGAGAGTGCCGAGGACCACCTTCTATCCCCAGTCCCTCCCCTCCTTCCTCCCCTTCTTCCTCCCCCCCCTCCTCAAGCACAGGCTGGTAACACGCTCACAACTCCCCTTTTTTTTAACGTGGGGAAATCCCTTATGTATACGCCACCCTCCCGGGGAGAGGGTGGGTTATGTCCGAGTCGCACGGACTAAAACCCCACGGTGTACCGACAGACCGTTTTGTGGGGGCGGCAAGGGATCGTTCAAGCTAATCAACCTTGTAGAGCCGCCCCCACGGTCCGCCCGGCGGAAGGTGAGGCTCACGACTCCCCTGGTGTTGCTAATGTCTATGGACGGCGGTGATCACTTATCATCAGGTGACCCGGCTGTTCGTTTGCCCGCTATAATATAAAAAAAGAAATATTTTTGCAGTTCAGATTACTCACTGAGGAAGGTTAGAGGCTATCAAATGTCACGATGCATTTTCTAGAAGAGGAGCAATTATCACGCAAAGTATAGGTCAGAAAGCACGCTAAGCTAGAACGAAGTCATATTGCGGGCTGAATGTGGTAAGGCGGGTCGAGGACAGGAAATACTAAACGCAAAGTAACCGCGAACAACTAGTTGTTCTATAAAATTCTTTGAGATGTTTGTATAATAAACATTAAATATTTCACATCTTTTCAATATTCTTTGGAACATTGGAATCAGTTATATTTTGTTAGATTGATTTATTGAAGTGTTCTTAATTTTCTACACTATATAATTTTAAGTCACAACTGTAGATGTAACATAGATAAATATAATAGACGATAAAGTAGTCATTAACTGATTATATGGTATTCTATCTACAATGTACTAATTTGAATCTCAGGTGTTGAAATAGAATAATTAATAGATTATTCCGACGGACTTTTTAAAGTAATTAATATAAATAAACATTTTAAAACCAATATAAATCAATATTTAATTACGTGCAACAAGAACTTATAATATTTTAAAATTATTTAATATGTATATTTAGGTTCCTACACGATTTACCTTTTCAGTTACATATATATATATATATATATATAAAATTACTTTGATCATGAATACCTCTTTATCTATTTTTTTGAAATAAAGTTTCAAATTTATC
>MU158728.1:2438303-2450478 GCA_015888305.1 Antheraea pernyi | reverse complement strand
TATATATATATATATATATATATATGTTTTTCTTTATTACACACCTACAAAATGAAGCAATATGTAGTAATGATAAGAATGGAAGTTAATATTATGTACAATTCAAATTATATAGATTTCAAGACAATCTAATAGAAAATTAATATGACTTTCGGGATTATTCGAAATAACAATGCACTGATTAATTTATTATTCATTTTTTTAATTATATTATATGTTTAGGCTATTTTATTGCAACGAACATATCAGCCCCATTGTTCGCTGTTCTTTCTAGGTCCAGGTCAAGATAGTTACTGATGAGATATCGTTAACAGGTCATACAACATATTGGCCGCATCTGAACAGGGTTCTGGTAAGATGTTGTGACAAGTACACATGTTCAGAGATCTACCACTCATCAACCACTCTCTTTCGGTATTCACTGTAATTGGCGCACTCCATCATCAGTTTTTCTACATAAATGGAATGTAAAAAAGTGTAATATCATTAATAACCCATGTATATTAGGTCTTTACCTATGAAATTGCCGTTTTGTATGAAAAAATTGAAACTATTTTTTTCATGTATTTTTTATTTGTATTAATCGAAGTAATCACCCATGCAATCAATACATCTTTGCCAACGCAGTGACAGTTTATTGATGCCCTTCTTAAAGAAATCAACTGGACGGGAGGCAACCAATTCTTCAAAGGCATTTTGTACTGCCTCTCGGGTATTGAATTTTTTTCCCGCCAAGGAGTTATCCAAATTCTGGAAAAAGTAGTAGTCTGTAGGCGCAAGGTCTGGTGAGTAGGGCGGATGACGGAGAACTTCCAACCCCAGGTCTTGCAACTTGGAGACCGTCTGCTGTGCAATATGAGGTCGCGCGTTGTCGTGCAGGACCAGCGGAGACGAGCGATTGACCAATGCTGGTTGGAGATGTGCCAACTTCTCCATCATTGTGTTCAGTTCTTCACAGTACACATCTGCAGTAATGCTCACCCCATTTGGTAAGAAGCTGTGATGAACCACACCGGCACTAGACCACCAAACAGTGACCATCACTTTTCTAGGGGTAAGTTTTCGTTTAGGGCATTGTTTAGGTGCTGAACCAGGATCTAACCAACTTGCTGAGCACGTACGGTTATCAAACAGAATCCATTTTTCATTGCAGGTAACAATGCGGTTCAAACTTCCTTCATTTGTGTGTCTATTGAGCAGTGCAAGGCACGTCTCGACGCGTACTTCGCGCTGGCGATCATTGAGTTCGTGGGGCACCCATTTATCAAGCTTTATTACCTTGCCAATTTGACGCAAATGGACCAATATTGTTTTGACGCTAACGTCGTAACGTCGTCGTAGATTGTGTATCATCAGCTTCCACAATCGCCTTTAAATAGTCATTGTCAACCAAAGGCTTCGGACGACCGCGAGGTTCATTTTTCAGGTTGAAGTTCCGAGAACGGAAGCGAGCAAACCAATAACAGGTGGTGCGTTGGTTTATAGTGTTAGGTCCGTAAATGTCGTTAATGTTGCATGCCGCTTGTGCCGCGTTGGTGCAACGACCCTACTCGTATTCCATAATTACTCGAATTTGTAACGTATCCATGATGACAAAAAACATTGAAATGCAATGAAAATGTAATGTAACTAATCAATAAACAAATGACTACTTTTGGAAAATGAATTCCATGTTTTTAAAATAAAATTAATTTGAAATTAGAATTCTTAGCCAAACAATAATTATTTTGATTTGAAATAGTCAGTACTGCAGAACGGCAATTTCATAGGTAAAGACCTATTTACTATATTACCATTAATTTATTTTTTTCGTTTTATTATTCGTTTAGTTAAAAATCATTTAACATGTGAGCAACTATTGTTATCTTACTTGAGTATTAAATATTATACGTTTATTACGTTACGTTAGTTTATATTATCACGCGGTAGTGTGTGAAGCCAAGTTCAAGCTAATATAGGCGAGCGCGTATTCTTCCGAAAATTTGGCTTACCGGTAGGAACTAGCCATCGAACATAGGACTTTTCCAGGGCTGTTTTAGTAGGCACTATAATTCGTATGTTCGTACTATCTGAGTCAGACCTTGGGCTACAATATTATCCCATATTTTTAGTTGTTATAAAAAAAATTCAGGACTAACCATTGAACTTGATTTCGTCTAGCAATTTCGATATCTAGAATGAACCACGGTCTGAAAGGCCAGTTGCTGGAAATGGCGATAAAATTATGGAAATGGTTGAGTCCGACTATTATGAAAGAAAGAAAGAAATACTTTATTGTTGGAACAACCATAAATTACACAAAAACAAATGATAGATTTGAAAAATGAAAAAATAAGATAAGTTTACCTAATGGCAAACCCATTCAGCAAAATGTGCAGTACTGCAGTGCTGATTTTCTATGGGAGCCCATATGATGATAAACGGACGCTCAGGCGATCATATTAATAATGTTATAACTATTATGAGTTAACAATAACTGTGTTATTTGTTTGTTTGATCTATTATGTAAGGCACTGTTTGAATTGCACGGGAGCTAATTTAAGTACACAAAAACTAAGTAACAAGGGTAAAACTTATACGAGAAACTAAATACACAAAACACCAATGCGAATACTAACATGCAACTTTGTTTTATTTTGATGATACATTTATTTATGAATACTGAACGCATGATTAACAGTAAAAGGTTACATGCCCTTTATCTTTTGCTATAAATGTATTATAATATCAAGTAATAAGTAACAAGTTATTAATTGCATAAAAATTCTTATTAACTCATAAAGGACTCCGGAACATTTTCCATTTTACTTAATGAAATACTGTTTGATTACGTATGAAAATATATTAAAGTGACTATTAACATATTGTCCTCGAATATTAGATACTCCATGCTAATATTTTTACAGCAGGATGTTATTAACTACAAAATATGTACATAGAAAACACTTTTAAAACATAAACACTGGCAATAGATTCTGCGATGTCAAAACAAAAAAAGAAAATTTTATCGTTGACCTTTTTAGTTGACCGCAATTTACAAAGCTAGCTTATATTTAGTCTTCGAAAGGCCCATGAAGTATTATTGAAGTAAGATAACGTTTTATAGGTATAATGTCATAATAATATATCTATAGGTACTATTGATAAACCATAGTAATCGTAGAGTAGAGTAATATGTCTTCACGTCTATACAAAGTAGTTTAAATAATAAAGTTTCTATAGAGGTCATTATTTCCAAAGTATAAATATGTATTCCAAAGTACACGTGGGAGTATAAAAAAAATACACATATCAATTTACAACAAACATTAAAGGAATTCAAATATTTACATTCAAATAATTTTTATTTTTTAAATTTAAATTATTTTTCTATTTTCGTTTAATAATAATTGTATTGTTTTTTTAAATAATGAAAAAAATATCGAATATATTGATACAATATATTGAACATATTGATTAATTTTATTTGTAGATTTATATATATATTTAAATGTAAACATAGATTAAATTTAAATCTATAATTACTATTTAACAAAATAATATTCACCAATGTTCCTTTGTGATTACATTTCATTTCGTCGTAATAAACCGTAACGTATTGTGTTTATACTAAGAACAGCTAGAATCTATAGAGCATTGATACGATTACTATAATAGTGATCGTTTATTAATAATTTAGTTTTTTTATAATATAGGTATCAATACGAACACGGATGTGGTCGGTTTGGCGATCAACAGTAAAATCGTCCAAAAATCGCGTTCACCTTGTAAAGTCACAAATCATATTGAACATCGGAGCTTCTTTGTTGCAAAATAATGCAAATGCCCGTCTGCGGCACCTTACCCTAGTCATCTTGGCCGACTATAAAACGGCTGTTCGTTTATTTTATGATCACAGTTACACATCGACCGTTAACTAACAAACCCAACATGGTGAGTGAAGAGGCGTCTTGCGACATCCACACGCTTCGATCATCATTCAGTCGTATTTAATTCTGACACATTTATTTATGAAATCATAATACGTGTCATTATCATCTTGTATTTTTTTTTATCTCGAAAAATAAGATTATATTTCGCCATCTCATTTCACAGAAAACACGAATTCTGACCATCACATTTCACAATTAAGCTTTAACATACATCTTATAATATTTACGTAAGCTGATTGTGTAAACAAGAAAGAGTTAACGAATTGTATTTTTGTAATTTACATTCCATAGATATTCATTATTGCTTTCTGATAAAAATGAATTTTGTAGTAGGTACAGTATATGCCAATTTACAGAGAGCTTTCTTCGTCCTCGCCCTGGTCGCGGTGGCTGCCGCCGACGTTTCTCATCTTGTGCGTAGCCCTGAGGCTGACGCTCAAATCATCACACAAGATGCGGATGTATTTCCTGACAAGTACCAATACGGTTACGAGACCAGCAACGGTATCGTTGCCCAGGAAAGAGGACAACTGGTTTCAATCCCCAACGTGAGTACTTAATACTGATTATTTGCAAAATACTAGATTTAACCGTCATAACAGTAAATGTAAGCTACTACTACATAATTCATTAGAGTCATTAACTGTAGTAGTATAATACGGTATTGTCTATCAAAGGTGTTGAATATAAAAAATACATTAAGTACAAAAAGGCTTTCAATTGAGTAAGAAACCCTAGATATTATAATCTCTGATGTAAAAATCTATCAAACAATTTAAATATAAACTTGACCGACTGCTACTAGAAGCTTTAAATAATACCTATTTTACAATCCAATCACGTTGATGTGTTGATATAGGAAAAAAACGCGGTTATAGGTAACTTATGTTAATTCAGATAAATCTGACATTCAAGGATAACTAGAATTCGTATTGCGAAAGGATGGGCCCGTGTAGTCATCATACGACACCAGAGATCCAAGGTCAAAGCCGAACTACATTTGCATCAGTGTATAGACTTGTGGTTTAAGATTATGTTTTCAATTTTATATAATTAACTTTGGTATTTGTCTTAAAGTCACGGTTTTTTTGTATTACGCATCGATGTTTTTATTACTTCTCGCCAATAACAACGAGAATTAGAAAGATTATACATTAGTTCCTATCAAGGTATAACTTTTAACGTCCACTTTATTTATTGTGTATAAATTTCCTAATACAAATAACTTAAAAACACATATCATAGTTTTAGAAAAGTAGAGCTTATGTTGTTTATATTACGTTCAAAGATAATTTGGCTAAAACCTTTAAGCTTTTCACCGGAGTTTAATCATTTGCTAACAAAATTATACTACAGCTTAGTGACGAGTGACTAGGAATAGCGCATGATTAGTTAAAAGGTTATTTTGCAATGAATTTATTGTGTAACTGACACATTTTTTAGGAAGGAGAAGCCATCTCTGTCGAGGGTTCGAACGCCTACACCGCTCCTGGAGGTGAACGGATCAGTATATCCTACATTGCTAACGAGAACGGATACCAACCCCAGGTAATGAAAAAAGTTATCTTTTATTATAAACCCTTTAATTACTTATGATTAAAGATTAAACAATGCAGTGTTCTCAATGATATAATTTACGATTTACTTAACTAAACCATTACCACGAAATGCATTGTAACATACGAGTCACTTTTGAATTTTTAAATACTGATCGTCTTTAGCTGCGGAACGCACATTTTCAATAATATGAATAATAATCATGAATTCTGTTTTGTTCCAGGGTGCTCACCTCCCCACCCCTCCCGCACCTGAACCGATCCCCGAGTACATTGCCAGAGCCCTGGCCTACATCAGCGCCCACCCTCCCCAACCAGAACCAATCAAGAGAGTTTAAGTTTAATAACATAGAGCGTAAAATTTAAAATACTATGTAAACATCACTAGCTAGAAACACTGCCTATCTTGTTATCTCTAGTCTCACGCATGTAATTTTTAAATATAAACGGTACAGTACGAATTGCTTCTTTTATTACTTCCTTTTTATATAATAGTAACTGAAGATATTAAACCTTGCAAATGTATGTCCTCTATCAGTTTATTTTTTCATGAAAATATTAAGACTTATTGCACTCATCACGTATAGTGTCGATGCAGTCAGGAATGGCAATAAATATTTCGTAGATACTGTCACTATTTATTTGGCCAGAGCTTCGCCTTACAATACTTGGTAGTTATTAAGAAGTGCGTAGATATCACAGACATCTTGCCTTTTAAAGGCCCATCTATATAAGTCAAAGCGATTACTATTTATACATAATTCCGCAAAATAATTTAAGTAACACAAAAATAATAAAGTATGAACAAATTAATGTTATTTAAGCTATATAACAATTTTATATAATTATCCTTATTTATGTATCTCGAATGTGTTTACTAATATGTCTTAACATGTAGATCAGCGACATCTAGCCTTTCATGGCCGAACTATGAAGTCAAAGAATATACTATTTATTATTCATAATGATCAAACTAATGATTCAATTCTATATAATGATATTTTTATTTAAGTCTTATTAAAATCTATATAATAATAATTCTTATTTATGTATCTTTATTATGGTGACTCTAGTTTCAATGTGTCTCTTAATATGGTGGCGCTAGTATCAATGTGTATCTCTAATATGTTGGCGCTAGTGTAGATATATATTTATAATATGGTGGCGCTAATATCAATGTTCCGGTCGTGTTGTAGTCTCGTCTCTTGAATGTGATGCTGCGGCACCGGAGGTGGGTGCTAACAGACTCTTAAATTCAATATCTAATTCAATAACTTTAAAAAACTCGAAAATCAATAACAACTACCTCCATACACAATAATTATCAATAATTGAATGTAAATAATAGTCAAAAGTTATTAAAACTAGGAACTATCACAAAAAACATTATTAAAAAATTTACTAAACATACCCACAGTTACAAACAAAAGTAACATTGCTGTCAATTCCATTTCAGCGCTAAATCTTTGAACCTATGGTAAAAAAATGATATCGAGGTAGCTTGCATATTTTTTGTTCTAAAGATACCATAAAATACACTGACGACGTCACGGCTAAAAGTTAGTAAACAGAAAGTAACAATGTAACAGTAAGTAACTGTTGATTACTAGTAATATTCTCAATATGGACATTTCTACTTAATTTATCCGAGTTCTAGTTAATTTTACTTTTACCCACAATAACTGTATTATACAAAATTTTTACATTACTGTAGTAGAAACGTGTGATGGCATATTTTTAGATCACAATCATGAATAGATATGAAAAGTATACAAAAAATTAAAGGAGTTATTCTATTTTATTTTAAATGAGAATATGAGTTGATTACGTTTTAACTAATTAATCGATCCCCATGAAATTTTGCAGACACGTTTTTAAGAGAACAGGGAATACCAATGGTTCTTTTAACCTGAAAACAGTACTATTCCCGAAGGAATGGACCAATCTATATTAGCGTGGGTGAAACCACGACCGAAAACTAGTATCTTAATAAACAGAAATAGACTTCGTAGAAAAACAATCAATAGTATTGGCATACATATTTTTGTCAGATTTGTTAAGGTCTTACAAAATTTATTGGCACTTTTATTGTCACTGTTAGAGTTTCGTAAAATAGGCGATACCGCCTGCCAATAAATAGTTCAATGTAGTAATGAAGATTGATTTAAACTAAGTTCAAATATATAGGGACTGTAATATGTACGAAGGGACGAAATATTAATAAATTAAAAATAAATTATGTTTTCTACAAAGAGATTGTATGTAATGTAAATTTTCTTGTTAAATTAAATAGCCGATATAAAGTATATGTGAACCAATTACTCTACATATTGAGGCTTTTTCCAGATACATTATCTACACATATGAATAAAACTGAGGTCTGTAGTGTGTCCGAGGTAAATCCGGAATGTTTGGACCGCTTTTAGCAAGATCTTTACTTGTAAACAGAGGAGTTTTCGAAGCATTATCTAAGTTTTTTTTAACATTTTGTAGGTTTTAACTTAGACCAAAATTATACTTGGATGTGACGTGGTCTAATATGGTATACACTTAACACTTAGAGGGACTGACTCTTGAGAGCATCTACCGGTACATACATATAGGTGTTTGCCGATAGTATTTCATCTTGCGTGTACAGAAAAAGTCCTATCATTATGCTATAGTTTCACCAAAATGTATTCCTTTAAAGTATCTCCAGCTGATTCGCAGGCATTGGAATCTACGTTGATTAACGCCATCTTCGACTACGCTAACCGTTGAGCCATCATCGCTTCGTATAATTCATTTTTTTTTTTATACTATTGGCAGCAAACGAACATGCGGGTCACCTGATGGTAAGTAATCACCACCGTCCATGGACACCTGCGACACGAGAAGAATTACAAGATTACATCTAAGGTACTTATTGTCTCATAAAACGCAAGGGATTGTTCAGGATAACGGACGTAAGTCAAAAATTTATAGTTAATGAAATTCTTGACGAATTTTGGTAAATTTTCTTTATGCTATATATAGACAGATTAGCTAAAAAGTTAAGCTATATTTCCCTAAGCTAGATTTAAAATACCAAAAAAAATGATCGCTGGATTCCGAACTGTCGACCCGTAACGTATCCAGGACGTTATAACTGAGCTACGACTACATGACATTTATATGCATAATTATCAATCACATATGAAAAATATGTGTAAACGAAACTGTCACTTATATGTTGTTACATTTATTTTATTGTATAAAAAATGTTTGCTAAACAAAGGTGACAAGATTTTTTGATAAAACATAAACCTAGATAATAGTTACATTACATTGTAGAAGATGAATCTCAATTGGAGTTCTATCAGTGCGTGTGTTGTTTCGATATTTGATAAAAATTGTTTTCTAAATATTGTTGAGTCTTGAAGTAGTTGGGTTCAGGTTTGTGAATCTACGATTAAAATAATCAGTTGAGGTGTTTGCAGTTACCATACTATGTTGTATTTATACTAATATTATAAAGAGAGGTAAAGTTTTGTTTTCGAGGAATGCTTGGTACTACTGATCCGATTTCAAAAATTCTTTCACTGTTAGAAAGGTATATTATCCCAAGTTCAGTATCTCAGTGAAAAAGGTGGTTTATATGTCAAAAGTAAAATAAATTTGACAAAATTAAGATTGAATGTAGATTTCAACAACAATTATAAATTCTTATCAACAAACAACTAAAACAAAATGGAAATTTAATGTAGATAAAGTTTAATTTTTACAGTGATGAAGTTACAAGGGGTACTGGAAAGATATTTATCGGCAATATATGTAAGTTAGCTTTGATCTTCATTGGACGCTTTAGGTAATGCTGCGAACAGGTTCTAGGCTTATTATAAAAGATTTCTTACATATCAACTGGGTATATGTTTGAGTGAGACCCTGGATAGTTTGGATTCACAATTGTTCTGTCTTACGCTACCCTTTTCCAATGATGTACATCCTTAAGCTTTAAGCATCTTCCCATCTTTGTAGTCCGGTAAAGCCGTGCTAGGACAATAGCGTAATCAATTCGAAAATAAACTTCCCATATTGACATATTTTGTTTCACTTGCCATCTCTGGGGTACCAATCTGTAACCATTTTGTCCTATTTGTTTTGGCGCTCTCGGATCATATGGCCTATCTCACTTATGTTGGTCTATTTGATTAATTGTATCATGTTTTTTTTTTCTCCTCCTGAGCTTCTCGTCACTTCGCTTCTTTATGCCTGTTACGCCTCTTTCCATATTAGTTATAGATGAAATAAAAAAATATAACATGAAAAAATGAATAAACATGAATTAATCCGACATCACGTGAAGCATTAAAATAGCGAGACAAAGTCGCGGGTGCCATCTAGTTACATATATAATATTAGGTGCTCATGTATTTTCAATTCATTTAACGTTCTGGAATATTGCCGCTGCCATTTGGTACATTCAGTGATAAGTGCCCCCGACACGCGATACGCTCGTCAGTAACAAATGTAAGCCGAATTCATCAAAATTGTCAACCCTAGGTTATTTGTGTTAATTATTATACATTGCTTTTAAAGTACTAGAATTAGAAATATAATATATATAGATATGCTAGAACATTTTTTTTTTTTTTTTTTTATGTCATAGGGGGCAAACGAACAGGGGGGTCACCTGCTGTTAAGTGATCACCACCGTCCATGGACACTAACAACACCAGAGAAGTCGCAAGTGCGTTGCCATCTTTTGGAGGGAAGGGTTAGGGGAGGAAAAGGGAAAGGAGAGAGGAGAGGGGAGGGGAGGTGGGTCTCCGGCGCTCTCACTGACCGAACGAAACGCAACAATGCAATCACTGTTACTTCACGTCGGTTTTCTATGAGAGGGTGGTACTACCCCGGACGAGCCGACCCATTCATGCTGAAACCAATAATAGTTTCAGCGTGGCTCTACCACCATTAAAAAAACATCGACGCAGGGTTGCATATATTGTGGTATTCAATCGTCTGCACGTGTGCATACGATTAGCACCAATTAATACCACCAATTCTGTCTCATCTAAGGATTACCAAACGCCGTACAGGTCTCCATTTATTCGCAGTCGACGTACCATTTATCCGCAAGAAGCGCTTTACATCGTAGTTTATTATACGAACACAAAAAAAATGAAATTCGCTGTTTGCACCTGTGTTTCCTAAAGTATATACTATAACGGTCTCCAAGAGTGAATAAGTTTTAATTAGACGACCGCGCTACATACTAGACCTTGACCTCATTTTCCATCAGATGTGAATGAGATCAAGCCTCGTGCGTATATATATACTAATATATAAAGCGGAAGAGTTTGTTTGTTTGTTTGGTTGAACGCTATGATCTCAGGAATCACAGGTTTAATTTGAAAAATTATTTCGGTGTTAGATAGCTCATTTATCGAGGAAGGCTATAGACGTATATAGATATCATCACGCTAACACCAATAAAAGCGGAGCCCCAATGAAGAATGTTTCAAAATCGGGCTGTTTTTTTTTCCTTTTAGCTGCGTGTTAACGTCAGTGTTATATACGGTGCCATGGTAACGTGGGAACTTTCTATCGCAAACATTTTTAAAGTTTATTTTGTGTTTCTGTTCAAAATGTTAATTCTGCGTCTGTTTTGTTTCCAATTTTTTTATTTGTAATCTATTACGTATTATAGAGGAAGGCTATAGGCTATATATCATCACGTTAAGACCAATAGAAGCAGAGCACCAATGAAGAATGTTTCGAAATCGGACACTTTTTTCCTTTTGAGAGATTTCGTTAGTCATAGTAATAATATTCGTTCAATAGGACAGGCGAAGGTATTAATCCATACTGCCAATTCTGAAGTTGTCAATATAGGTATTTCTTATATATCCTTTAATCAATTTTCTTCCATGTCCAAGTTACAATAAAGGCATAAGCTCCAAATCTTCTATACAATATGTCGTACATTATTTTATCCATCATTATTATCTTCATACACCCATATTCTAAAACGTTTCCTCGAACGTTCCTCCACTCCACTCAACCTCAGTCAAGGAAATTGGTATTCTTATTTGCAATAAATCTCCTCCACTTGACGTTCCTCGAAATTTTTCCTCATTCAAGGTGAGGAAGCAACTGTCAAACTCAAGGTACGTCGGGACCTACCTTAAGGAATACTCGTGGAAGATTTACGCCATTATTTACTGTATTCATACGTCCACGATTGGAAATAAAAGTTGATTATTATATTATGATAATTTTTACGGGTGGATTTCTAATTATATTTGAATTATGTCTATGATAGCCCATGCGATTATCCTGAACGGAGGTTTTTATGAGATACACAAAGCCCTATTGAATTTAAGCCTTTAAAGGATTCCAAATAAGCCATCGTCTTCGGAAAGAAACTATCTTGAATATATTGTTGCCGCTTGTATCAACAGCAGAATTGAAAACAGTAAAAGAGGTCTACTCATTTCATCTTTAATTCAGTTGTCAAACTCGTCGAGATTTTATACAATCGGATATTATCAAACAAGTGAAACCATGTTTATATGCAAATCTTTAGAAAAATATGATTTCTTTGTTCAAAAACAAATATATATCGTTTGCTTTTACTTTGCAGATTGTATGTGGAGATTTATATCAAATTAGTCAATCTGTAACATTAGAATTAGTTCCTAAAAGCTTGGAGGTCTGTGGAGTCCT
>MU158728.1:2372304-2430090 GCA_015888305.1 Antheraea pernyi | reverse complement strand
GAAGAGTGCGTGCTTCTATTGATAACTGGCCTCAACATTTAAAGGACTGTATTGCAGCCAATGGAGACCACTTCGAATAAGCTTTTTTTATTTTAAATTGTTTTATATTTATGTATTAAACTAACACACTGTAAAAGTAATAAATGATATTTGCTATATAAAATATTATTTTTCTTTGTTTCAGAATTTATGGCAAGACTAGGTAATCATCGGGCAAGCATATACAGTACCTAAGAGGTACGCCGCGGAAATTAGCAGCAACTCATGGATTCGAAGTTCTATATATTTCTGGTACATGTTCTATGCGTTTCCTTGTATAAATCGTTATTTATCCTGTACAAATTTAATCTTTCCTCTTGCTATTTTAGTAATTACAATGCGCCTTACCTTTTTTTTGTTACGTCATAGCATGTCTGGGTGGCATCACTGTATATGATAATCACCAATGACATTATAACTAAAAAGCTGTAGATACGTCATAAGCGGTTCGACAGCGCATTGGTAAAACTTGTCAAGCAAGCTTATTTTGTTATTTTTGACGGGGCAACCATCCGCCTGTATCGAAGCAATATATAACTATTTCATTTTCACCACCGATACTGAGAATATGCCGTCTTACTTCCACATTTTATCTAAGACAGTGTGGCGTTACAATGTTACTTTACATATGTGTGCGTTATCGTGCCATTTGTTTTGTCAAAATATCATGTAGGTAACGTATCTACAACTTGTGAGTGATAATATAATTGAGTAATCACACTGTAATCGAAAAACAATGACAATAGACAAAAGATCTATCACCCATAGACAGTTGTCTTGGTCACAGGGTGGATGGAACGCCTCCCAGAAGCTGGACGTAAGCTGATTCAAAACGCGACAAGCCAAAAGCGAGGCATTATGACCAGTTTATTATCATTTATATGGTGGCCGCTATCGAGTCCGGCAAAGATCTATATCTTTCCATATGATTAGTGTATATAGCGCGTCTGATCTAGGAACGTGATTCACCTAAGCGCACCATTATAACGGGTTTTACACTTGGTGTGTGGTAGTCGCTACCACTCGGTCAAGTACTTAAGTTTTAGAATGTTAAACGATGACGTAACTATAGAATGGCAGAGCTGGCAGCCACGGGTCCCCGGCCTGACGGGACGTCCAGAATTTTGGAACTCTCCGGTACTTAAGGAACCCTATGGGGCTCGATAGACTACGTAATTTGGTTATTCTATTTGTTGAAAATTCTAAGATCCGATCTTTAAACTTTTAACTTTTAATAATGTTATTGATGCTTTTATTTATTATTAATTGATGCTTTTATTGATCTTGTTAAGATTAAATTTGCATCGCCACATATTATAAAACGAAGTCCTCCGCCGTTTTTGTCTGTCTGTCTCAGACACAGAAAACTCAAAAATTACTGAACGGATTTTCATACGGATTAATAGATAGACTGATTCACAAGGAAGGTTAAGTTTAATACAATATTTAATACAAATTTTTATTTATACATATACAATTTTACAGAGTTATACATATACAATTTTATAGAGAAATATTAGAAGGGTAATTATAACTATATTACTATTATTATATTATATTACCTAGCCGAATTACTAGCAAAAAATATAATTACATGAGCATTAGTGACTGCTGTAGTTAACAATTGTGTTACAGCCACTAACACTCACCGCAGGAGAACACTAAGCTTTTTGTTTGAAAAAGTTAACACATAAATCGTAATATGCAACAATGGAAAATAGTTTATCTAATAATGAAATGCTGCTAAGCAAGCGTGAGTTAATGTCATGTTGAGTGATATGAATGTATAGAATTTAAGTCATTATCTTCTTACCCTTATCCCACCTAAGTAGGGTCGGCACAACATGTTTTCCTTTTCCACGCTCGCCTATCAGATGTCATCTCAGTCAACACACCTTTTACACACATATCATTTTTCACACAATCCATCCATCCTTTTTTCGGTCTTCCTCTACTCTTATATCCATCGAACGTCATACTCAAAGCTTTTCTAGTTACATGGTCTTCATCTCTCCTCATAACATGCCCATACCATGCTAACCTATTACTCCTTAACTTATCTGTTACTGGTGCTATTTTCAAACTTCCTCTGATATATTCATTCCTAATCTTATCCATTCTAGTTACACCACACATCCACCTTAACATTCGCATCTCTGCCACATGTAGTTTTCTCTCATCCGTCTCTCTCGTCGCCCAGCACTCAGATGCGTACAACATCTGTATAGAATTTAAGTGTGGTTTGATAATATTTTATTTTAGCAAGAAACAATGGCAAGTAAACTAATTATGTAAATGATAGTAGTTCTTCGGCTTCTTCATGCGTTAGGCCCAAAAGCCAACTAATTTTATTTTTTTTACATTTAATTTTGATAAGTGGATAATTATTGAGAGTTTTGTTGATTTTATTATATAGCATAGGACTTAAATAATGATAATGGCGACCAGCAAGTTCTGTTCTTCGCGGCTCACTAGGACATACTTGATCATATCTACGCTTTGTGCAAATGAAAAGTTATATAATTTGTTAAGATTTTGTGTAAACTGGTTGAAATATAACCATAATTGTTGGAAGAAATCAAGCCGCCTGGGAGCTTTCGCCGAAAAAGATGCTTAATCCCTTTGAGATATCAGAAAACAATTAAAATATTAAACGACCCGAATGAAGTTACGGGTATCAGCTAGTTTTATTATAAATGCAGTACCCATGCTTATGAAAATCAAATGGATTAGTTATTTAACTAAAACGCACACAATATTAGTAACTACTTCAGCGATTTACCCAAATTAAATTATAATGTGACGATTTTTACGCATCCAATGACTTTGCTACGGGCTACGATTGTATACTTACACCACTGCCGATACAATTCATAAGGTTTATTTTATGAAATAAAAATAATGATTTAACTTTAAGAGTGATAATTTATTGGAAACTAGCCTCTGCCCGCGACTTCGTCCGCGTGAAATAGTTACTTTGGGCTAACGGTAGAAGCTCTAGCTCTTAGCTAAGCTAAGAACGGCGGAAGCTCTCAAAAGGAAAAAAAAACACCGATTTTTAAACATTCTTTATCGGTGCTCCGCACCTATTAGTCTTAGCGTGATGATATATATCCTATAACTTTCCTCGATAAATGAGCTACATAACACTGACTTTTTCAAATTGGACCAGTAGTTCCTGAGATTACCCCCTACAACGCCACAAACTCACAAATTTTACCTCTTTATAATATTAGTATAGATTAATTCACTTTATAATTCTAAATCTAAAAGCTCTAATCTAGATATATTCATAAATAGTCTCAGCCAGTATAAACAAATTTATTTAAGTAACTTAAAATAAAAAGAAAATTGGAATGTATGGTTAGTGTTTTTACTTTTACTTTTTTTGTTGTGTTTGTTTTCTTTCTCATTTACTTAAGTTATTTGCTGTAGAATATAATAAATACGTCGTAAACACTTATAATTAAGATTGCACTTATATAGAGTCATTGAAAATGCATGTTATGTACTATTCTAGTGTAAATCTTGTTGGTGTTTCTAAATAAATAAATAATTAATAGAATCATCAACGAAAACAAAATAAATTCTGTTGTTATAACATTGTCTATACAATAGAAGGGTTTGAGTAACACGGAGCGTTAGGGGGAGAATAAATATTGTCTGTCAAACCTCCTTCATTAACGATGAGTGATGTAATTAATTTCAATATACGATGAAAGGCGAGTAATCGATATAGTCTTATTATTTTCAAAATATTCGTGATGATAATACAACTAATATTGTTTGAAGTAACATACTTTGAATTTAAAACTACACAACTGAGTAACGAATTTAAATAAAAATAGCTGTTCATGCAGTGGCGCACGCATTTTAATGGTATTAAAGAAATATAAAATTGTGAGATCATCTACAATTATAGAAATGCCCTTTAAAATCAATTGTAAGTACAACACGCACGTCCCTTACAGTATAATATAACGTATAAATTAGATATATAAATACTAACAGTGTATTAAATGAGGTTCATCATCAGCAACACATTTGGAAACTTAACCCATCATATCCCCTCAATGCTCACTTACACTGTATAAAGAACTAATAAAAAAATGAATTAAAGATAGATAATTATATAATATGCCCATATTATCAAAAAGTAATACGTTTATGATTTAATATCTTATTATTATACTGTTGATTTGTAAACAATGAATGACAATGACCTCTTGAAATCTTGCATAAATATAAATCAAGATATCAATCGTTATATATATCTAAGCAGTTTTTAATATTTGACAATTTAAATAAAATAAAATGGCCGCCAAAACGACCAAAAAGATAATATAATTCAGAATACATACATACATACAGATATATGAATTTCAATTATATTTATTCTTGGAGTCCAGTACAACGCACGTCTTACGCATATGTTTACAGTGAACAAAATATTTTTGCTATATTTCATGCGAATGAAGTCGCGGGTAGCAGTTAATCTAAAATAGAATAACCTAAATTACTTATATGGTCAGTTATCTGCCAATGAAAGTCCCGTGAAAATCGGCCTAATCATTTTAGAGATAGCATTACGGGCGTTGCCACGATTAACAGCTAGTCTAAATTACTTTTTATAGTATCTGCTATCTGTCGGTGAAAGTCCCGTAAAAATCGGTCAAACCGTTTTGGAGATAGCACTGCGGGCGAAGCCCCGATTAACAGTTAGTATAAATTAAAATTGCCTCAACTACTTTTCATAAGGTCAAATATCGGACAATGAAAGTCTCGTGAAGATCGGTCAAACCGCTTTGGAGATAGCACTGTGGGCAAAGCCAAGGTTAACAGCTAGTATAAATTTAAATTTCTAAATTACTTTTTTATAAGGTCAGCTATCTTACAGTAAAAGTCTCGTGAAGATCGGTTGAACAGTTCTGAAGATAGCACTGCAGGCTAAGCCACGGTTAACAGCTAGTATAAACTAAAATTAATTGAATTACATTTTATAAGGTCATTTATCTACCAGTGAAAGTCTCGTGGAAATCGGATCAACCGTTTTGAAGATAGCCCTGCAGACGATGCGATGGTTAACAGCTAGTCTAAATTAGAGTAGGCTATGTAACCCGCTGTCATTTTAGTTGTCTCCCAGTAAAATTCTCGGCAAAATCGGTCCAGCCGCTTCGGGGATTACCCGGAACAAACAGAAAGACCGACAAAAAATTTTAAAATTGCATTTATTGTTATCAGTAGCGTGTATACTTTCATACCCAATCATTCAAAAATTGTTATTTTGATAGTACATACAGACACTTCATTTTTATTATATGTATATAGATTACGCACAATAAAAAACAAACTTGCGTGGCGAGATTTACGTAGCTATTTTGATTTTGATTAAATGGTAATTTTAAAGTCCTAAAAGTTCATTGTGTAGTTATACGGGTTCAACCCTTATGACGTCACATTAGAAGACTGATGAATACCTAGTTAGACATAATGTCAAATATTTATGCCTAAAGCTACAATAACTAAACATAGCGACGAACATTTTTAATTAGTTTGAAACAGTTTCATATTTTCATTTCTAAATTTACTGTCTGTAATTGGGTATAATTATAGTATTCATTTCGAATGACATGAAACTAGACACATGTTTACATCACTCATGTATTTATTGGGAATACAGGAGCGTGGTCGTTGAATAAATTATTGTATTTTAATTTCCCAATATCGATCCGATGTCGACGTGTACCCGCGAATTGATGGTCCCGTTGCAGAATTGCAGAACGAGTTCGGTAATTCCATTAACTGCATTCGAATACTCAACGCGATCGACTTATCGAGTTTGGCATTTGCGTCAAGTACATATGAAATGGGGATTCATCGGCTATGATTATTTATGAAATATGCAACGCTATTAAGGATGTCACTGGTAGGCGTTAAAAATTCTATTTTATTATTCCCACGAATAAGTTTTTACCGAATTACCTAATTTATAGTCCGCTTTTTAACCGTTCTAAAGTAGATGCGCAGAACACAAATTTTGGTATCAAAGGGACGCAGATGAGGTGAAAGGCGAGCAGGCTCGCCCGCGTTTGTACCTTTGCTCTATGGCGCCAATGTTAACGCATGTGTCAGTGTCAGTGCTAGTTGCAGTACAGTTGCATTCAGAATAGTTTTGTTGTTAATTACACTTTATTGCTATTTTCGTTGTTTACTTGTTTATATTTGTTATTATTAGAAGACCGACCACTTCGAAAAATGATGTTTCTATGAAAGGTGTTGTTTATTACAAATTATTTATTTATTATGAATGTATTTTATTTAAAATAACGCTATTCTAACACGCATAATACCTGCACAATATATGCTACAAGATATATCCCACAGCTAGAATCAAATACTGCATAAGGAGGATCATTCAATTAAAGTACGCGATCACCCAAAACTCACCAACCAGGTAATTAAACGTTATTTGGATTTAATTATAACTGATAAATACATGATGTGGCGAACTGTTAATATTTTAGCTTCGTCTATTACTCTATTGTTCGGCTACAAGATGAAACTATCGAAGTCGTATCTTTATTCTACAAAATCTTCTGAAAGTAGTAATGTGATCTTTGTACTGTCACATTCTTATTACTTAATGTAATAGGCAAATATCTCCTTGATTCATAATTGATTAAAAACGTAATATATTGTACGTATAATAACGAGATAAAGACTAATAAAAATCAATATTAAATTCCTATCAAAATATTTTGAATTTGTTTTGTATTAACTTCTTGACTGTACTATGCGCAAAGCTTGACGCGGACTATAGTGTTCTTACAAAGTGTACGAAATATTCCAATTTCCTAATTCGAAATTCAAATTTTAAAATAATTACGGTTTGACATAAATAAGTCAGCTTTTTTGATATGTAACTTTTCATAAAAATTTTGACAACTAATTATGTTTTATTAAATATAACTAGTGGTAACCCTAAAATTACTGAAACGGTCACACAGAGTGATGTTTGCATAATTAATTGATATCAGTCTATAAATAAACGAAAATCGAACCATTTCATAACAGCCGACCTGATATCGTTTGAAATTTTTTTTGCTAAATTTGTTGCGTTACTAACAATGACAGTTTCCACTTTATTATCAACTAACTTTCACACGCGAATTCGTCCGCGTAGAATTCGGCAAAAATGTTTTCAGTGTAAACAACACTACATACAAGTTTTTATGTACACGTCTGAATTTTTTGCACACTTGGCAAAGCGCTAAAATGGCAAGTTGTCACACGTCAAGGCTTAAACATGAATTGATTTCAAATTACTTCAGTTTCCTTCTTACTCGTCTCGCTATCACCCTTTCCCAAACCTTCATGCTATGAGATATGAGCTTCATTCATCGATAGTTTTTATCACCATTACATAATCTCAAATTTTATGTTATGGCACCATTCATTTGGAAACCGGTCCACTTGCAATAACTTATTAAAATAATAAAGTCAGCCACATCTATTCGTCTACTTTTAAAAACTATCAAACTTCAGTATATTTGTCATCTAGTCCTACTGCTTATATTTTCTTCAAAGACATTAGGACAAATTATTAATTTATATGAATAAATATTAATGCGATAAACAAACTTTTTTTTTTATTAAAGACAACAAACGATCGTACTCAGACATACATGCAGGAAATATTACAGGAAAAAAACAAACATAGCTTTTATTGAAGAACACACTCCTTTGCCTACGGAGTACGTATATCAATAACTTTAGAACAGTAATAATTAAAATAAAATAGATGAATGATAGTTAACTGGTTAGGTTAAATTAAAAATACAGTAGTCAGTTAAAAAAATAAACAACAAAGTAAAAGTATCAGACAATCTAAGCATTCTAAATATACCAAAGTTGAAGACTCAATAACAAAATAATATGTAACTTTGGTTCAAAATACAATACTGTATTTTATGCTTTCTTTAAAGAGAGTTAACGAGTTGACAAAAATGTGAATTTATGTAAAATGATTACACAAACAAACAAACAACCAAACAAACAAACAAACAAACTCTTCAGCTTTATATATTAGTATAGATATAGATTATATAGTAATCATTTTACATAAATTCTCATTTTTGTCAACTCGTTAACTCTCTTTAAAGAAAGCATAAAATACAGTATTGTATTTTGAACCAAAGTTACATATTATTTTGTTATTGAGTCTTCAACTTTGGTATATTTAGAATGCTTAGATTGTCTGATACTTTTACTTTGTTGTTTATTTTTTTAACTGACTACTGTATTTTTAATTTAACCTAACCAGTTAACTATCATTCATCTATTTTATTTTAATTATTACTGTTCTAAAGTTATTGATATACGTACTCCGTAGGCAAAGGAGTGTGTTCTTCAATAAAAGCTATGTTTGTTTTTTTCCTGTAATATTTCCTGCATGTATGTCTGAGTACGATCGTTTGTTGTCTTTAATAAAAAAAAAAGTTTGTTTATCGCATTAATATTTATTCATCGATTTGAGAAAGTCTTTCGGTTTTAGATAGCTCATTTATCGAGGAAGGCTATAGGCTATATATCATCACGCTAAGACCAATAGAAGCAGAGCACCAATGAAGAATGTTTCAAAATCGGGCACTTTTTTTGCTTTTGAACGATTACGTTATTATTATATACGTTGCCATGGTAACGTGGAAAGTAGTAGTAATAATATTCGTCCAATAGGACAGGCGAAGGAATTAATCCATACTGCCAATTCTGAAGTTATGTTGTAAGTATCAACGCTAACATTTTCAAAGTTTATTTTGTTTTCGTATTCAAAAAGTTTATACTACTGTTATTTCCAATTTTTTATTTGTTCTATATTACGTATTATAAAAATAAAGTTTGTGTATGTACAATTAAAATAACAACTTTTTGATGAATGGATATGGCTACAAAAGACCAAAAAAAACTTTTTTTATACTTTGTCTATATTTTTATATTATTATATTTTGTCTGTTTGTTTGTTTGTTCTGGGTAATCTCCAAAACGACTGGACCTATTTTAACGGGAATTTTACTTTTTACTGCCAGATAGCCGAAATTATAGCGGTTGACATATTCTATTTTATTTGTCCGCGGTTTCGTCCGCATGGCTATTTCCAAAATGGTTGGACCGATTTTCACGGGGTATTTACTGGTAGATAACAGACCTTATAAAAAGTAATTTAGGTTTTTTTATTCGCCTTCGGCCGCAATGGAATATCCATAATGCTTGAACTGATTTTCACGGGACTTTCACTGGCAGATAACTCACCCTATAAGAAGTAAGTTAGACTATTTATTTTGTTACTCAAGACTTTGTCCGCAATATCCTACTATCTCCTAACTGCTGGGAGCGACTTTCACGGGGCTTTTACGGGCAGATAACTAGCGGGCTCAGAAGACGTTGTCCCACCCCGATAATAAAATGAAAACCTTGACAAATTATACCTAAACCTTCCTCATGAATCTACTGGTGAATACGGCATGAAAATGATAGTTTTTTACTTTATCGCGAACAGATAAACTTACAGAGGACTTCGAAACAGAAGTAGGTTACTATGTTCGGTTGTATGTTTTTTTTATGAATGTTAACCGATATTTTCCTCAATTGTGAACCGATTTTAATGGTTCTTTTTTATTTGAATTGGTACACTATGCAGTGATTAACTGCTACCTGTGCATTCGTCCGTGTGAAATTGATCAAAAATATGTTACAACCGTGTGAGACGTGTGCCTTACTGGACTCCAAGAATAAATATACATAATTGAAAGTCAAATATCTGTATGTAATATGAATTATATCATCTTTTTGGTCAATTTGGCGGCTATATTGTTTTATTTACTGCGTTTGCTTCTACATAACTCAGTGGTTATATCAACGTATAAAAATAACTTAAGTATATCGACAATACAACACAATATATTATATCTATATAATAAAATATTTAAGATATATTGTTCGGTAATGAATAGCTTATAATTTGCATTACTTTCTTATATAGTGTTAGTGAGCACTGAGTTTGGTATATAGTAGGTTGAAGTTAGGTAGGTATGTTGCTGATGATAAATCCCATCCCATTCGATATACTATTAGTATTCATATATCTAATGTACACGTTACATGTTATAGTTGGCGTGCGTGTCGTAGTTACAAATGTCTTTGAAAAAGCTTTTCTGTAATATACACACCCACTCCCAATTTTACATTTCTTTAATACATTTTTTAAAAAGCGCGTACGGAGCCGCGGGTAACAACTAGTATTAAATAAAAGCTTACCTTCTCGTCGTATTTTACTTATTTTTTGATAGGTTTTGAGACTAATTTTATCGCGTTCCGTAGGTACTTACATTCTCTTTACTACCTAAATCCTTTATGAATGATAGGCGTTACATATTAATAATTATTTAATTACCAGACCTTGAAATTTTATTGAAACCGCTTATAAATATATTGAAAAAAAAAGAAAGAAGTAAAGAAATATATTCAAATATAGTCACATATTGCAACGGGACGAATTCGATATAAACTCATTCACACGAACTGCTCCGCCGATATATATCACGATCAAGCAATTTCACAGTTGTCGTATCGTGTATATATCCTTATTGCTAGATACACCTGGGATTTGAGAATGCGCAGAATACATTCGCATGAAATACCATTAATATAACATGTTAATGTATATATTATATATACATTCATTTTAGTAGAATAAAGACATCGTATAGATTATGCTTGTAGGGGTGAGGAGTAAGTCCTAGCCTTACATATTTTGGCACCCCGTTTGTGGGAATAAAGTTGTTGGTTAGCTCACAATTAGTTTATTTGTTATTATTGTTACAATGGCGTTGTAGCGCAAACGAACAGGCGGATCACCTGATGTTAAGTGATCACCGCCGTCCATGGACATTAGCAACACCAGGGGAATCGCAAGTGCATTGCCAGCCTGTGTTTGGGGGGAGGGGGATAGAATAGGGAGTGGGGGGAGGGGGATAGGATAGGGAGGGGAGTCGTGTCTCCGGTGCTCTCACTGATCAAAAGAAACGCAACAAAGCAAGCACTGTTACTTCACGTCGGTTTTCTATGAGCGGGTGGTACTACCCCGGGCGAGCCGACCCATTCATGCTGAAACCAGTAATAGTTTAAACAATAGTGACTGAAGTTATCACATTTAAATAAAGAACTTTACAAAGGGTCATCTACTTTTCTAGAAAGGAACTTAGATACGAAAATTGCTAGACTATTATTTTATTTTCTGTGAAATTTTTTTGTTTATATTCTCGGATTACGTTATCGGATAATATTGTGTTAACAATATATATTAAATTGAAATTCTTGTAGTAAAAAATTCTTTGGGTGCGTTGAGCGGTATCTTTGGGAGAAAAATAAATTTATAATTTCAAGTATTGTGCTTGCACGGCTTGCATCAGTGAAGTGGTGTACAGCAAATATTGATGTTTTGTATTGCGATCGTGCAGCCTAACATATGTTTGATTAATTAATATACTCTATAATAATGTATATTATTATTGTTCGGAGTGCCAATAGATTTGAAAACCAGGCTAATGATAATAATTAGAATTTACAAATTATGAAATTAAAAATAATTCACACTATAATTAATTTAGAAATTCAAAACATAACACAGCTATTCTATTAAGTTTTCACTTCTGTCGGCAGTCCTTATCACTACCTCATTAAAAAAAAAAGGTATTACATAGTATAAAACAAAGTTCCCCACCGCGTCTGTCTGTCTGTTCGCGATAAACTCAAAAACTACTAAACGGATTTTCATGCGGTTTTTACCAGTGGATACAGTGTTACATGAGGAAGGTTTTAGTAATTTATCAAGGTTTTTTTATAGTCAGGGCGGGACAACGTCTGCCGGGCCCGCTATACTTTTTATGTTTTAGCGTTAGACTTCAGCATCGCCTGATATAAAACAAAACCCTGGCATAAGATGGTGGTAACGCGTTAAGGGGGTCTTGCAGAAGTACAGCTGTTGGGAAATCCTTATACGAACTTGATAACAAATTTTCAGCTTAGAGGAGGTATTAATACAAGCCCTAACGCTATGCTATGGTTTCACCACAATATGTTCCTATAATCTAAGCGTAGACTTATAACAAAATTAGAGCCGACCGTCAACATCATCACTTTCAAATCCGTAAATACCATTTGAACGATTTAGTATCAATTTATCTCTAACATAAAATATATTGTCCTTGTATAAAAATTACGGCTGAGCGTTATTTACGAGACGATTAAGCGAAATAAATGATAAAGTTTAAGGTCCGAACACCGGGAAATATTATAGCGACATAAATAATAATCACCATTAATTTTTATTATTCAAATAATTTAGTGATGATTGTAAGAACTCGTTATAAAGTTTTATTTTAAAGTTTAAAAGAAAAGATGATGTCCAAATTATTATCTGGTATGGGAACGTATCGTCTAAATTCCATGGAACATAAATAAAGCGGATATTATACATAGGACCAAATAGAAAGAAAGAAAGAAACACTTTATTGTTGGAACAATACAATACAATTAAATTAAATTACACAAACTAATTAGACAGAAAAGAAAACATTAAAAAAATGAAAAATAGATGTCCAACAATTGGCGAACCCATTCAGCAAAAATCTGCAATACTGTAAGTAGTACTGCAGCGCTGATTTTCGATGGGAGCCTATATATGATGATAAACGGACGTTAATTTTAATACAAAATTTGAAATGAAGAAACAAATAACACAGACACACATAACACGTCACGGATGGTCATACTAAAGAGATATAACTACTGTAACCATAAATTTAGGATTAAACAAACAAATATAAATTTAGTAGAAAAAAAGTAAATAATCGTGATATCGTAGATTTTTTCTGGATGAATGGTAATCATGTCCTTTTCTGCACCCTTGAAAGCATCAATTCAAAATTTCATTATGGTCATATGTAAATGAAAATGGCTACGTTCCGCCATCTTTATTTTTTCTATTTTTTGTCTCCCTAACTTTAATTACAATAGTATATAAAATATATCTTTAGCGCTATTTCATCCCTTATCTATTTACACTTTCATTCTCATCGTGTTATACATCATCTACATCATTGAGATACGATAACCCAAGGCACACAGTCACGAATAAAAGTAACTCTCAAAACTGGCCGCAAAAAACTCCCCAATACACATACGTACACGATTACAGGATAAATTTATGGTTTTGCAAATAGAACCTTATCTTAACAATTTAAAGTTGTATGTACAAGGACGCAAGCCACGCGAGACTATTTGAAATAACTGCATAATGCACTCATTTTTGTGTGCCGGCTGTGAACGTTAAGTGTGCATCTTGGGTTTTTGTATATCAACGTCCTTTTTTTTAGACAGTGGGAAATCCTACATAGGATTCCCTCACACTGCCGGGGGACAGTTTGAGGGTTATGTTAGACTCCTACCGACTAAAAACCCCTGTGCCGCCTTTGCACGTAATTGGACCAGGGTACGGGCTCACGATTTGCATGCTCCGATGCCTTGGTCACACGCTTTGGTCGCCCGTAGGTGGTCGAACGGGGACCCTCGTCTCGAGGGAGAGGATCTCTCTAACTCCTGCTTCATGTTGAAGCTGCGGCCGATGCGGCCGTGCTTCATCACCATGGAAACTCCTTTCTGCGGCAACAGACGCCCCCATTACTCAGCTGATCATCACAAAATATACTATTACGTTGTCAGAGGTACACAAAAGAACATAGACCTTTAAACAAGAAAATAATATACTGACCCTGAGAGATAGGTGAAGTCTTCATTAACGTGAGTGAAGCCGTGAGCAAAAGTTGATAAATACACATATATATGTATATCTTTATATATATAATTATTTTGTATATTTGTATGTGATTAAACTCCTAAACAGCTGGATCGATGTTAATGAAATTGTATGTGTTTGAGTGAGTCCCTGCATGGTTTCAATTCATAATTGAAACCGTTAGGTGATGCTGTGATCTGATTCAAGGACTTTTGTATTTTCAGGGCAGGACAATGTCTGGCGAGTCCACTAGTATATGTATAAAAACAATAAATTGTCATGGACCCCATTGAGAAAGAACACGTCGACATTAATATGCCAAAAAGTTCATCTAAAGTTTATTTCAGATATAATTTAAAAATAACCTAGACCTAAATACCTGTGGAATGACAGAGGTCAGAATGTGGGCGGCATTGTCATACTTCAATGGAAATATCGACCTCTGTTACATCGTATTATTTTCGAACTTATCAACTTGTTATTTATGCGAAATCTAATTTATTTAATTCTTTATTTGTATTATGTAATATTATTTAAGTATAAAAATAAACTAACAACTTAGGTAAGTCTAAAATATATAGCTATTCCTACCCATTTGTCACAAATCGTGTTAGATTTGCAGATTTGATATCCATTCGTGATTTCATTTACATTATTATCAGCTTTATCACCTATACGTATAAGAAAATTAATTATTCTGTGACAGAATTAATAATGTCGTCTGTATTAATTAATTTATACTAATATTATACAGCTGGAGGGTTTTTTAAATAGTAGCACGGCAAAGTGATTGCACTATGCCTGGTGGAAAGCACAATACAATCCAAAAGCAATGGCGACCACCGAGAGACACACTATCCATCGCCGGTCGCCGCTGTCATGCCGGCCTGCGAAAAGCTAAATATGCACAGGCTGATCCCGAAACGCGACCCGCAGAAGCGAATCACTATGACGGGCTTTTTCGCTATATACATGATGGTTGCGACCCAGTCAGGCAGTAAAGCCCTTCCACCCTGCTATCGCCATTGCCTCGTTCGTTATTCAGCAGTGTGCACCACGTATAGGTGAGGTTGGCTTGGGTGTCTCAAGTCTTATGATGTTATTCGACACCCCTTACGCCCCAGTTTGTTTGTTTGGTTGAACACGCTAATCTCATATACTACTGGTCCGATTTGAAAAATTCTTTCAGTGTTAGATAGCTTATTTATCGAAGAAGGTTATAAGTTATATATCATCACACCAACACCACTAGAAGCGGAGCACCATTGAGAAATGTTTTAAAATCGTGGTTTTTTTCTTTTGAAAACTTTCGCTTCGTGTTAGCATTGGCCTAAAGTGACCATTCCACGAGGACGAAGTCGCCGGAACAGCTACTCTGAAATATTTATACACTACCTCGATATAATTATGAAAAACTCACATGTACTTGCTTTTAATGGTGGTAGAGCCACGCTGAAACTATTACTGGTTTCAACATAAATGGGTCTACCACCCGACCCACAGAAAACCGACGTGAAGTAACAGTGATTGTATTGTTGCGTTTCGTTAGGTCAGTGAGAGCGCTGGAGGCCCACCTCGCCTCCCCTCTCCTCTCCCTCTCCCTCCCCTAAGCATTCCCCCAAAGGGTTGCAACGCACTTGCGACTCCTCTGGTGTTGTTAGTGTCCATAGACGGCGGTGATCACTTAACGTCAGGTGACCCAACTGTTCGTTTGCGGTCTATAACATAAAAAAAATGTACTAAATATGCGCGATTGCGCTAAATTGAAGGGATGATGGATTCGTTGATAGCGTGTTCGGACACAGAGTCGATGGGCGTAGGTTCGAATCCTAGCAACTGAATCGGAGCTTCCTGTGCAGGAAAACATGGTGATAACACACCTATAGGTATCTTCCAGCAGTTGCACTTAAGAGTCGGTACCCATTTGGCTTTAACATATTGTTTGTTGTTCTGTACCATCATAAATGTGTAGGTGGTAGAGCTACACTGAAGGTATTAGTGGTTTCAACATGAATGGGCCAGCTCCCCCGGGGTTGCACAACCCTCTCACAGAAAACCGACATGAAGTAACAGTGCTTGCATTGTTGCGTTTCGTTCGGTCAGTGAGAGCGCCGGTGGCCCACCTTCCCTCCCCTCCCCCTTCGCTTACTCCCCCTCTCCCCCAAGACAGGTTGGTAACGCGCTTGTGAGTCCCCTTGTGTTGCAAGTGTCTATGGCCGGTGGTGATTACTTAACATCAGGTGACCCACCTCTCCGTTTGCCTCCGATAATATAAAAAAATCACAACGTAATTTAACCATCAGTTAAGATTAGGGTCATAAATTAAAACCTGTAAAGTATAATAAAATAACTTGTTACTACCGCGTAACATCTAAAATATAATATAAAAACTTTAAATTACCTTTCCTTCTTTTTTTTAATTCAGTGCCCTGATAGTCTTTTAAACGCGAAACGGTTATTTTTCTTAAATTTAATTAAACTTTGGACAGTTAAGCACTGTTGGGCAGAACATTTTGTTCAAACGTTTCATAAAAGTTTTGTCATAACTCTGCTTGCTTTACGGCACGTGTGAACATATCATATCTTGAAGATACTTCAACGATCGTGACATATTACAAAATAAATAACATATACGGCATTGTTGCAATATATTTTACTCTTAATAGGTCTTTTGTCAAAGCTAGAACTAAAGGAACTTAAAAATTGGTTGGCTTGATAAAAAAATGATATAATGGATTTACTTTAACTGATATTACAAATTTGAATTTATTAGTCGCTTACGCCAATGATATTAAAAGTACGTTTTTTTATTTATAGTATCATTCATTCATTAATAAATTACTCGACGGATTGCCATGAAACATTGTAGACACATTTTCAAAGGTACAAAAAAGGGTATACTGCAGCTTAGGCTGACTAAAAAAAAACTTCTTTTTTTCGATTTTTTTGACAAAATGATGTTACTTTATTATGTTTTAAGAGCCCCATCCAAAGTGCAACTCAAACAAATTTAAAAAATCACGCAAGTCTTTTTTCTATTCCAAAATTGTTGGAGATCTTCTACAATTAAAATGATTAGGATGCTGAAATTTTATATGATTGAAGGTCGCACAATACCTTTGAAAGACAGCTTGTAGATCATAAACAGCTACTAAAATATCTCTATTATTTTTGTTGTTTTTCTTTTCAATGCGTGATAATGCGTGCTTTTATCTAAGATACTCTTCGTATTTCTCTTCTATGAATACCTTCTCTTCATCTATGCTATTTTTAAATACAGCACAAATCTTTTTTAAGGATAAAGAACGAAATATTAAAATCTTGAGTAAATATTCGATAAAACATCACGTAAGTCACAAAATGGGTATTTTGAGGATAGCATTGATCCACAAAGTCCCTATGAAGGTCGGTAATAAATTGATTCCCATCAATGTATTGTCTTTTCGACTTGGCTAGAATGTAGTGTGATTCGATTTTAGGAATTAACTCTATAAATTCTTTAACACCAACTTTAATGCTTTCTACAAACATTCAGGACAGAACATTCTACACGTCTTGACTGTACTGCTTCATAGGTCGGATCTTTCACAGAATCATCACTATCTTCGTAAAAAGACAGACCACTTGTTACTCAACTACAACTAATATTACCTGATGAACTATTGCTACTACAATCCAATTTAAGACGGCTATGCATCGGATGTCTAGAGTCTTCTTCGTATAATACAACCCCCTCAGTGCTAGAAACTCCTATTTCTTTGCTCATTTTCACTCGTTTTTTTGTTTCTAATAAAGAACTAAACGCGATCCAATCTGAAAAAATAACTCAATATGTTATTTCGCTTCAGTGGTTACAGTGTGCTATAATTTACATATTTCACAAAATATATATTTCTTTTTCTACAAAAACGTGACAAAAATAAATAACTGGAGTTTATTTTTCATATTAGAAAGCCATTTAGCAGCTACAAAGTTTCATCCTAAAATATCACAGTTACGTAATTATAATTTTTCTACAATAACGTGATATCATTTTATATAACATGTTAAAATATCTAAACTTTCTGTAATAAAACTGGTTAACTACGTATACCACATTATACCAATAAAAATATATTATTGAATTTTAACTTACCTTAGCTTTCAAACCGTGGTATTGTCGTGATATTAGTTTTTTTCAGAAAAATGAGAGCACATCACCCTGCGCTGACTGAGGGACAACTGATTTGACACCTTGTTGAAATAAAGTATGAACATGAAAGAGACAACGTGTCAAAACAACATGCCACTGTAATTTTGACCTTTTCACTCATAAATTCGTTGTTTCTTGGTCAAAAAATACCACATTTTTACAGAAAATAAAGCTGATTACGGCGGTTCTGAATATCGAATAATAAAAAAAAATGCTTTTTTCGATATGTCACATTGTTTTCGCAAAGGCGCGATATATAGTAATATGTATATAATATATACTTATTGGCGAGCAGGATTATAAATATCCCTACTATCATTCTATACTTTATTTATGATGTTTTCATCACCAAAAACTCCGGATTGTTAGCAAGGATTTGAAACCTTTTATTTTATCCCGAGAACGAAGTTAGAGACTAGTAATTAATAAAAACAGATATTTCTCACTTGTTTGTAAAGATCATCTTTTTTATGCGATTGGAAGCGAAGAAACAGTCTGATGAACTGATGTAAGTAATCACCGTCGTCCATTGACAACTGCGACACGAAGTGCATCATAGATGTGTTGCCAGCCCTTGAGGAAGGAATATACTGGTTTCTTGAAGATTTTTAAGTTATATTGGTGCAAAAACGCTGTCGCTGCGTGTTTATTCCAGAGAACCGGGGTACATGAAAAAACTCACGCGAAAGCCGCACAGTGGTCGAGTTCCACCAAATGTACGATTCACATCAATCTATCGGCGATACTTTTTGTATAAAATACTCGAATTTAAATCTAACTGGAAATTCAGTAGCGCCTCCATGCTTATAACAAATGAATATTTATAGAGAATTTGACGTACGTGACACAAATTTCAATATATACACACAGATATTACAGAGTCAAAAATGCAACAATTAAAGAAAATATTACAAGTTTTATGAAGCCCAAATTACTTCTATACAATCTAATCTATCCTAGAAACACACGACACATTATTTTTATAAGTAATAAATTTCAATAACTTATTGAAGCTTCGTTTTCACTGCTACAATTAACGTAAATTATATACCGCCTTTACAATATAACACTTCACTTCACATATTGTGATGTTACTATGTCCAACTTTCCTGGTGACTACTGTCCGTGCCTCAGTTTGTCTAGTTGATACACCAAAAACTCACACGAACAGACAACAACATCTCCCGGCTTCGTCTACTACACCAATTGTGTTTTGACAACACTTATTCTGGAAATTGTCTCCAACCTCCTACCGGTGACCTTACACCAGTGCTCCTGAATGCGAATACATTTTCAAACATGATTCGCTTCGTTCGAGTTCCACCGAATAGAAAAAGTATCAATTTTATTCGCCTGCCGATATATAATCCAGCTCGATGGACCAAATGACTACCATCTGGTAGTTAAAAGCAAACTGTATAAATGCATGATTTAATATATTGATTTGCTGAAATACTATAAACGAAGTCTCCGAAACAAAGAGATATTTAGATGGGCACGTAACGTAGTTCACGTAATTCGCATATGTAACGAGTAGGTACATAAGCAGACCCAGTGCGTGACGTAGCGGATAAAGCTGCAGGATTATCGTTTAGCCAGTCATGCGGAAACCGCTGGCATATTACGTCGGATACAAATTGCTTTGCCTATGATGACGCATCCTCATAAAAACTAGACTCTAGGTCCGACCCAAAATTATTGGGCTATTACATCTTATAGTTTATAATACAAAGAAAAAGTACGCACGCCATTTTGATTTGTCACGCGCTAGATTTAAAAAGTTGAAATTGCTATCTACTATTAAAAATATATATTGGAGTTATTTATTTTATTTATAAAACACATTCTATTTTCAAATTTTTTAAAATACTGATACATTTAAACCATTAATTACTATTAGAAAGTCACATGAATAAAAATTTGAACTAGTGAACTCTAGCGGACGAAGTACACGATATTAAAAAAAAAATTAAAAATTTACAGCATATTTTACCTCTTTGTTATAGTAATGTAAATAATAAGTCCAGTGGCAAAATATTATCCATAATATCAGAAATCATAAACAGTGCTATTTTCGAAAATACACGAAAGACAAATGAAATACTAATAAATCAAATTAACACCTAAACAGTATAAATATAGGAAGCGGTTTTACTAACTATTAAACTTCAGAACCGTAAAGTTAACAGAAGCAAATAATAAAATATGCGATATACACAATTATTTCAATAGTATAATATTTAGAGGTTATGTTAAACTTTTTAATTCTTACATAAAAATCTACAAACCTCTTTACTTGATGTTTTGAGTGAAGCCAACTAGACTGTTTAGAAAAAACTGTCATGCGCAATTAGAAAATTGGTACCGCGCATGCGCTATATCCATGGCGGCGAACAAATGACAGTTGTGACAACAAACCCCACGGGATGTCGGTGTTTACTATAATTCCTCCAAAAACAAATATATTTATAACCGTTATTGTAATCTAAGTTCGAGAAATATAGTAATTTATATCACAAATAATTATTAGGTTATTGAACATATACAATTCCGATTAAATCATACCAACTATTACTGCAGTGTGTTTATGTTATGGTACAAAACATAATAAACGAACTTTATAAACGGTAGTAGTGCATTGTTTGTGTTCATAAGTTTTATTTGGAATGGCTGTAAAAATAAAACAAGGAGCGGATCTGATACCACTATATTTAAAAAGGTAAGCATATATTTCGTAACATAAATCGTACATATTCAATAAAGTATAAACATTAAATATTCCTAAAAATATGTAGAAAAATGAACAATTTAGCACTTTTTTTCCAGATCGATAACCGTTCTTCTTTTTTATTTGTTTACTAGTTATAAACAAGGTGGAGTTTTATCAATAACAAAATCTAGAAAGAGTTCGTGTTTATCATATCATCAATAAGCTTTTCTTTATAAGCCCCTATTAATCATACTTCACGCTCCTCACGTCTATAATCTATACTAATATTATAAAGAGGTAAAGTTTGTGACGTTGTGAGTTTGTGACGTTGTGACGTTATGACGTTGTGGCGTTGTAAGGGGTAATCTCAGGAACTACTGGTCCGATTTAAATAATTCTATATAGTTCATTCATCGAGAATGGTTATAGGCTATATATCATCACGCTAAGCCCAGTAGGAGCGGAGCACAGATGAAAAATGCTTCAAAATCGAGATTTTTTTTTGAGAGCTTCTGATGTGTCTCATCTTTAGCCCAGAGAACTATTACTACGCAGACGAAGTCGCGGGCAGGGGCTATAATCTATATCCTAATATTATAAAGAGGTAAAGGTTGTGAGTTTGTGACGTTGTAGGGGGTAATCTCAGGAACTACTAAACCGATTTTGAAAATTGTTTTACCAATATAAAGCCACGTTATTTATGGTTGTCACAGGTTACATATCATCACGCTAAGACCAATAGGAGCGGAGTAACAATAAAAAATGTTTTGAAAACGGGGTATTTTTTCCTTTTGAGAGCTTCCGCTGCGTCTTAGCCCAAAATAACTATTCCACGCGTACGAAGTCGCGGGCAGAAGCTATTAACTAATTATATTATCTATAATCTATACTAATATTATAAAGAGGTAAAGTTTGTGAGGTTGTAGGGGGTAATATCTGGGGTTTCGGAGAAAAATGGTCGAACGAAAACGTTTCTTACGAAGGCTGCCTTAATTATGAGATATATATGATTGAGTTCTAGAGAAAAGTTCTAGCTTGATAATGCCTATTACCGCCCAACGAAGTGGGCTAGTATTAAATACAGATAATAAATATCTGCATATTGACACGTGAAGAAAAGAGTTTGTACTTCTTATTAGGTTCTATGTTCGACCAGTATATGATTGCTATAGCTATAAAGTTTGCCAAATTACTTATATAATTATTGTAGTCATGGTTATAAACATATACCTACGTATAAATTACAAAAATTGCGTTTCATGTTTACTTGATTTTAAATTTCAAAAGTTCAATGTAATAGCGCATCATTAGTAAATCTTTATTATATTACAGAAAACATGGCAAGGAACAAATTAAGTTCTAAATTACTTTAAGCTAAGTTATGAATTACTTTAATTAACGCTCGCAACTTACCACTTAGACTGACATTAAAGCTACGAAATGAACATAACATTAACCACTAGGGTCAACTTTGTAAGACTCCGGTAATTATGGAGTATCATAAAAAATTATTTATTTTTAACATAAGTAAATTTGTAACTTCTAGTGGTCGTCCAGTGGTTAAAACTCAACTATACTTCAATAAAAGTCATCGTCTACATAAAATGTGAAAAAATATATATCATGAAAAGATAAACCAGATCGAGTTTCTTCCCGGTTCTTCTCGATTACTGGGTTGTTTGTCGGAAGCGGTGATAATTTTTACGTTCATAAGTATCTTCTCAGGGCCTAAATTGAATAAGGCACTTTTGATTTTGTTTATTTTTCCCGTTTCAATGATAAGGAAAACATACGACCTTCTTCAAAAAATGTATATATACTACTTAATAGTAAAGCTTCCCAATATCGAGTAGACAAAAAAATAAATAAAGACAATCGATTAAGAAACAGAGGAAGGCGGAGTACTTAACTGGCCTTCTCCTGGCGATTTATAGGTGTATAGAATCGTGATCATCTAGTGGTCGATGTTGTATCAAGTTTCAGTGTTATGAAAAAAAAACTTATTCCAAATCTTTTTATTAACAACATCAAAGTTCTTCAATATCTACTAAACAAAAAAAGAAAAGGAAATCCGGTGAGAAACAAAGAAGGTAGATGTACTTGACTTTTTTACCTCTGCCTATTTATCATTACATATTATAAAACAAAGTCCACGTCTCTCTGTCTGTCTGCTCGCGATAAACTCAAAGACTACTTTCATGAGGTTTTGACCAGTAGGTAGATAAAGTGTTTCATGAGGTAGGTTTAAGTATCTAATTAGGTATAATCTGTCTAGATTTTTTTATCAAGACGGGACAACGTCCACCGGGCCCGCTAGTTAATAGATACGGCAGAGTATTAAAGTGACATAGCTGAGAGAGTTAACAAGCTAAATTGATATTAGATTTGTTATATCTAACAAAGAATTGACAAACATTGAAGTAGAAATGATCTTGAATGAAGGCTGCCTCTTTGTAAGCGAAATATAGAACGTTTTAAAACTAAATGAGCAACATAGAAAACCCACTTAGTAGTGACTGCACGCAGAAAGTATAAAAATGGATATGTTAGCAAGATGCTTCATAGAGATAGGAGTCCTTCGAAAAATGCTCCTGTTTATCGGGTTTTCACAATCCTCATCGGATGACAGGACTACCCATTCTGAGTCTCTTGGAATAAAGGCCCCACTTGTGATTCCGTTCTAGGAGTTAAGACAAGCGATTCTTTTGGTATTTGTTCTTTATTCCTGATTACCTTCATCCCGCGTGTTCGTCCGCTTGGAATAGTTATTTTGGGCTAATGCTAACATACAGCGGAAGCTTTCAAAACGAAAAAAAAAACTATTTTGAAACATTCTTCATTGGTGCTGCGCTCCTATTGATTTAACGTGATGATATATATCCTATAGCCATCCTCGATAAATCTAACAGTTATATTAATTTATTTACGTAATTTCAATAAGTTTTATATGCCATAAAGATTATACGTATAACAGAATCCGATTACGACCATTACGGTGTTTTAATGACGTAACAGTACGCCTTCGTACTCGTAATGATCTAATGACATACTCCAATTAGTTCGATCACGTTGGATGCGTTACATGTGTGTGAGTATAATCCTATGTGACAGGTATTTCCTACGAATTAATTAATGAATACGTGCTCAATTCAGAACAGTATCGATCGTAATGAAAACGTACTATATTTGAATTATATAATTAGTATTTACACTAATATATACGTAATATTTCGTAGGAAAAGGCAGCATTACAATAACTTTGCGGCGGTGGTGCGCGATCTCTCGCTGCCGTGCGTGGTTAAAGACATGCATGGAATATTGTGGCCTCCTTTTGCGACGAGGTCGTCTCGTAGCAGGAGGCGGCGTAGAGGGTGTGTGAGGAGGATCCTCTAAGCGGTCCTATCCGCGAACGGAGGACCGGCAGGAGGAGGCGGCAGTTTGTACGCCTCTTCCCACCACCGTAGCCGGACCTAGTCCGGCGGACGGAGGAGATGGTCGGTGTATACACGGCTGTCTCCTGATAAGACGGAACCCGGTGGCGGCGTTTTCTACCGCTGGGGCGGCACGATGAAGTCTGCAGAGATCTCGTGTCGCCCCAACTATAGCGGCAGACGTACACCGTGCGGTTTTAGTCCGTGCGAGCCGTACATAACCCACTCTCTCCCCGGGAGGGTGGTATATACATAATCCCCGCGTTAAAAAAAGGTATTACAATAAGTAATTAGTCTGAAGTTATAATGGTTTAATTGACAGTGTGTCGGTGACTACGTCAATACACTTAGGTTAGAACCCTTGTAACTGAGTCGGTGAACAAAAAAGTCCTGGTGAAACCATAGCATCGTAGCAACCATAACTATTCCATCACCCTCAAGTTGCAAAATCTGTCGCTAACCACCATTTGGTATGTTCCGGCAGCTGTAATTGAGAACCAGTTCCACTCTATGTTTCGCGTATTTAACATCTTAGACCACATCGTGATTTAACATCAGTTGAGATTATGGTCAAATGATGAATCTTATGAAGTATACAAAAAATACATATCTCGCATTAGTCATATCTGTAATGGTGAATATCCACTGGAAATGGTAAAATTAGGTCATGCACCAGCCTTTAATGGAAACTAAATTGTGTACCTTCTTTCTCTACGGACTTGCTAATCGTTTTTGATATTAGGCAATGCATAGACAACATTTTCTTTCTTTAATTAGATCCAAAAATTCTTATTATTGGTGCAGCATTTGTAGATAACTAATTATGAAACATCTAATCTATATGCATACACAACTCAAGCTGAAAATCTGTCGCCAACTTGATGTGTTCCGGCACCCGCACTTGAGAGCAAGTCCTCCTCTGCGTTTTAATTGCACAACAAGTAAGGTTGTGCTCGAACCCTAATAAAGTCTATAAATTATAAAAATAATGCAATGAACTGCAGTCGCACTCGCGACTTATCATCTAAATACTAACGTTTACCACTTTAATACATGTTAAGATCGTCTTAACTAGTATAAATACCTACATCTACGCATGGTACCTATTTGTTTTTGTACGTTATTTGGATCATAGAAAAATTCGATTGACCTTATAGTGGTAGGTGGTAAAGCCACGCTGAAGCTATTACTGGTTTCAGCATGAATGTGTCGGCTCGACCGGGGTAGTACCACCCTCTCAGAGAAATCCGACGTGAAGTAGCAGCGCTTGCATTGTTACGTTTCATTCGGTCAGTGAGAGAGCCGGTGGCCCACCTCCCCTCCCTTCCCCCTTCCCTTACTCCCCTCTCGCCCAAGACAGGTTGGCAACGCACTTGTGACTCCCCTCGTGTTGCAAGTGTCTATGGACGGTGATGATCACTTAACATCAGGTGACACATCTGTTCGTTTGTCTCCTATGATATTTAAAAAAAAATAGGGTTCGTTTCTATAGCGTATTATAAGATCCCATAAAACAATTATGGTCAAACGTATTTAAGGCCGTTAAAGTAAACAGAAATAAAAAAAATGCTATATGGTATTAATTATTATTAAGTATATTCCCAAAAGTAAAACTAAATAAAATTTAAGTCAACGGAACAATATAACTGAGGCATAAGAAACACAATTTTAACGAAATTCATTAAAAAAACATTATATTTTCCGGTAAAAGTCAAAAGCTTTTGTAACTGAATAGTGATAATCTATTCTTAAAAATAACAGATACTACACACATCAAAAAAGTCTAAGCAACATGCGTGATATTAAAAATTTTACCATTTATATTAATTAATTTCTAAGTATTTACTCAAACAAAGTGCGTAAGTAAGTAAACTTTTTTGTTACTGATGACATGCTGGCTAGTTGTAAAAAAAAAAATTTGATTATGTTTTGTTTTTTCATAAAATTCAAATTACTGTGAATTTGTTTGAATTTAAATGCGTTTTAATTGCTACGTTTAGTCTTGATTTTATAATTTTACCAACCATTTAAATAAAGTTAGCGACAAAATTGAATTGTTAGATATTCTTTACGTCATGAAGCGACGTCATTTGATGGCAGATGAAATGCAAAGAGCTGTATGGCGTCTTGCAGTCAGTTGTATGTACCGGTCTTGCCGAGTGGTTGTACTCCTTTTACGGCCTGGATGCTGTTCAGCGGGTTCTCCTGTATTATTGTAGTGCTGCCAAAGACGACAAATAACACTTCTATGAATGCCAAAATGTCGAGATACCTGAGATTGATTACTTTCCGCTTGCAACATCCCTACAGCTCTTTGCATTTCATCTGCCATCAAATAACGTCGCTTCATGACGTAAAGAATATCTAACAATTCAATTTTGTCAACCGCTCGAGAGATAAGTTTGAGGTTACAAATTTCAAGTGGTGTTGATGTAAGTCCTCAAACTGTGCGAAATCGACTGCATGAGTACGGCCTACGAGCTCGACGCCCAATCTGGAGCCCACCGATACGTCACGGGAATCGCGCTCGTCGATATGAATGGTGTAGAGAACGATTTCGATTCCGATGAGTCGCGATTCGGGTAATTATGTTTTCGATGAGTCGCGATTCGGGTTTAAGCCTGATACAAGAAGGGTGCGAGTGTATCGTCGGCCCGGAAATACTGAAAGGCTCAGGTGCGTTCAGGAAGTTCATCCATACAGCGGCTCAACAGTTATGTTATGGGCGGGTATTATGAAGAACAGGCGAACTGAGCTCGTTTTTGTAAATGGAAACATGAATGCTGAAAATTACATTGAGGATATTCTCAGACCTTATGTCTACCCATTTGCACAAACCTTTGGCTCCGATTTTAGGTTAATGCATGACAATGCGCGTTCACATACAGCTCGGCGAACCAGTGAATACTTTGCAACGGAGAACATCCGGGTATTGCCCTGGCCTGCACAATCGCCAGATCTCAACCCCATCGAGCACGCATGGGACATGCTCCAGAGACGTGTTTTGAAGGACTTGGACGGAGCGACAACAACCCAACAGCTGAAGGATTTGCTACAATTCCATTGGGAGCGAATACCGCAAGATGACATAAACAGTCTCATTAATTCAATGAATAATCGTTGCCGACAAGTTCTGAATAGCAGAGGAGACCATACTTTGTATTAAATTGTTCTATTCTTTCACAATAAATACATTTTCTTTAGAAATTTCATTTTGTAAGAAAAAAGTTTAGTTTCTTATGTATCTTAGTTTCTACAGTATATTCTAATATTGTTCATTTCTGTTATTAAAAGAACTTATAAAGACAACAGCTGTTATTTTTACATCATATAACCCTAAAGATATTATTTTAAAAATAAAATACAACGTTATAATGTGAAGAACCATCCTAAAATTGTAATTAGTACGTGTTGCTTATACTTTTTTGATGAGTGTAGTTCTTCCGATCGAATTCTGTATTTAATAAGAAGCAATCTTCTTCTATACATATAATAGAAAATTAAATATAACGTGTTTGTACTTTTTCGATTTTTGTGAAAAAAAATGTTGCAGGAATAAGTAATAAAATACATTTCAATCATTTTTAGAAAAGTCTGTCTGTCTCTCTACTCACGCATCACTGACAAAGTAAATGGGTTCACAATAAAACCACATCAAGAAAATCATAAAGATGCGGTCTTGTTTTGTGGCGTAATCTATCACATCCTTTAAAAAGATAAAAAAAAAAAATTGTACACGCTGGAGGCTAACGGTCTCAGTACCTATTTCAAATAATGTTTTGCTAATTACTACATTTTCAGTCGATGATTAGTAAATAATGTTTTAAAAAAATAATCTCCCGTAGTCATCGTTTTATTTCGTGAACCTAAGATATAAGTGTACGCGCCTCTGTACGTAGTATCTCAACGGTAATACGATATTGCTATTGGAAAGTAATAGGCGTTTATTTGAATAACAGTATCCTCTTTACCTTTTTATTGTTATGGTAAATGATTTTATATGGAATTTATTCCTATAATATATACCGTTGGGAATATATTTCAGTTTTTTGTTTACTGTGAACGAATGGGTTGTAAGAGTTTTATTGAGAGTCGTTGTGTTGTAGCGTTGGTGCAACTGCACAATTATTATGCAGAATAGGTGATACAAGGTGATACCCGCGGCTTCTTCTACGTCGTTTATAATGTAAATAATATATATTATGTACAAAGGGAAAAGTAAGCACTAAACCGCTTGTTCCATTTGTCCACAAAATAAAACACATGACTGAACCCATAGTACTTATAAGGGTTCTTAAAAACATTATATTAAATGAAGCTGTTGTCATCATTATTTTTTTAGATAAGGACCAAGTATTTAAATGATCTCTATAATTTTATCATTTTATTTACATAGAAGAAGAAGATTAAGCTCTGCTATATTTGCCAGTTACCTATTATCGCTACTGAAAGGTAAACGTATATGGCGCCATGTATATGGCGAAAAAGCCCGTCATAGTGATTCGCTTCTGCGGGTCGCGTTTCTGGATCAGCCTGTGCATATCCAGCATTTCGCAGGCCGGCATGACAGTGGCGACCGGCGATGGATAGTGTGTCACTCGGTGGTCGCCATTGTTTTTGGATTGTACTGTGCTTACCATCAGGCACATGGCAGTCATTATGCCGTGCTACTATAAAAAAAAAATATATTGAAGAAGAGAAGAATACAATATACTCATATTCTTATCTAATATTATAACTGAATATGGAAATACATTTCTTTGAGTTTTTACACATATTATCTCCACACACGTGCAGTACGTGCACGTGCACGAAGTCGGACCTGAGGGGATGGGCCGGGGGCCCCATCTCTTCAATGCACAGGTCCGGCGGACGAGGGGGGGCAGCCGGTGTGTACCCGGTCTGTCCCTCTATAGGTAGGAGCCTGGCGGTCACCTTCCGCCGGGTGGACCGTGGGGGCGGCTCTACAACGTTGATTAGCTTGTTCGATCCCTTGCCGCCCCCACAAAACGGTCTGTCGGTACACCGTGGGGTTTTAGTCCGTGCGAGTCGGACATAACACACTCTCTCCTCCGAGGGAGTGGCGTAACCATAAGGGATTTCCCCACGTAAAAAAAAAAATAGGTCGCGAATTGCATGTTTTAGGCATTAGCCCAAGCCGAGGTGTGCCGTGCACCCTTGAGCTAGTTGTTAAATTAAAAATCGGCTGAGTGCCTTAAGCACTCGCCTTAATAGTCCGGTGAAGCTGTTAAGACCTTGCTTGGTCAATAATAATAGGGTAGTCAGGTCGAAAAAAAATTTTTAAGTTAACAAATAATTTGTAATATAAATCGATTACCTAGTGGAACAGATCATATGACATTTTTAAGTATGCCTATATCAAATGCTTTAATATACATAGTATAATAATATCTTGAATATAATTTTACTCGTTATTTGTACAATGAAATCGCAAAATAAATCCCACCATACGCGCACATCCACCTTGATCTGCTACATGGATTATTACCACGTAGGTAGTCGGTATTACCTCTTTGTTTCAACATATTCTTTTTATAATCTCTGAATAATGAATATCAGAAAATGTCAGCTTTTGTGCGTAAAATGTATCACAGATTAACGCCAACAAAACACCTACTTATCATCTAACGAAAATTCACCGCGCCATCTAATATTTTGCGAGTCCTGTTAAGCCAAAATGCTTCTTGCTTGATGTAATAAATAATATTGTTGTAAGGTTCCCCGAAAAGGGGTTTTTACACGCAGGTTTGTAACGCGGGGGCTCGATGTTTTGGGCCCGTAATTAATTATGTTATTATGAATTCGGCTCGCAACTCGTCTGACAGAAAGCCACGGTAAAACCCTCTAAAGTGTTTAGACTCTTATTCGCGGTAAATACTCGTCAAAAATAAGGTGAGCTTCGGATCTAGGACCTCAAATTATTGTTATGGTTCCGTTACGTGCGTAGATCTCAGTGGGGTTTGGAAACGTGAAAGCCTCTCGTCGTTTCGGAGCTTTTCTGTTTTTCCCGAATCCCCCATTTCACAGTTAACGCAGAGTTATTACTTTGCTAGAAGGAATATGAAAGTGTTTCGATATTATAAAACTCGAGAGATTGTTTACTTATCCTTTCCTTCAACACGTTAAAATCTGGATTTACCATTCTAATTCTTTTTACATAATATGGTTTACTTACTGAGGAAAAATAAAGTCCTGCAAAATCATGCAACCCCTCTTAGGAGTTGAACAAAAACGCCATTAAATTACGCCATTCTCAGATTCTTACTATAGCAAATATTATTCTATTCTTTTTATAATATTTAGGATTTCTATAACAAAAACAACAATGAACTTTCAGTCAAATGCAGAAACTATAAATACATAGACAATAATGGTCAGCATTTCGGAGTTCCGATCTGGACGCGGTAGCGTACGCACGTGCGCTCCGTGTTTTTTTCGTAACTTACACCGACCCACGTGTTTGAGTGAGATTTTTTTATTTTCGCTTACGCACCTACCTGCTATTTCCTTTGTTGTTTTTTTCTGTGTTTTCGTGTGCTGTTCACAGGTCCGAAGCGAAGCAGAGCAAGCGGAGTAAGTTTTTATAATTTATTTTGCTTCTTTTGCTTTTTTCTAACTGTTATTTTCTGTGTTCTAGAACAAGGTGTCAATCGTTCGTTCGAGTGTCAATCCACGTCAATCGTATAGGCGGCCGCAAGGCCGGGCTTTGTTACTTTTCGGAGTGACAAAGAGTGCACTTTTCGGTGCGCCTGTAAACCGCACTTTTCAGTGCCTGAAATCGTACTTATCAGTACGCGTCGAGTCTCCGTAAGGCGTTCAAGAAAGAAGAGTTAGGGCTTCCCCCTAGGCTTCGTAGGTTCATCTGTGAGGCATTGCACTTCGCCCACAGCTCTTTTGGTCCGGACTCGGGATAGTCCCGTAAAAACCGTTAAGGCGTGCCCCCCTGCCCCTCAGGCGGGGAGGTTGTTCCGCGTCCCCCTCAATCCACAGTATCAGTATGTACGCTAGGTATGACCGGTCATCCGTCTATTGTATTAGTATCCGCGTATCTCTCGCCGAACAAAGAGTTATTACAAACCGATTTACGAGCGCTACTCAACTTAGGAGATTCAGTTATTATAGCGGGGGACCTCAACTGCGGGAACGTTATCTGGAATAGTCCGAGAACCTCTCGTAACGGGAGGATACTCGACAATCTAGGTAGGGTCCTCGCATTTGACGTCATAGCCCCTCCGGAACCCACGCACTATCAAGACAACTGTCGCCCGTCAGTACTAGACATAGCTCTTTTAAAAAATATCACGCTTCGGGTACGACTCATACAAGTCGTACACGAACTTGATTCAGATCACCGCCCGGTAGTATTGCAGTTAGGTTTCGATTCAGATTTCACCCCTCCGTCGGTCAGGGTAGCTGATTACGTTAGTTTAACTCGTTATTTTAAAGAAAATCCATCGTCTGACATTTTAGACGGGATCCCAGACGTGTTGACGTCTAGAGCCGACGCGGATTCGGCTATCGATTCCCTGGTCAACTATCTTCAGACCGCCGTCAGAGAGACCTCGAAAGAGGTACAAGCGGCGAACGATCGCCGCTTTATACTCCCTGACGACGTGAAAGCGTTGATCACGGAAAAGAACGCCGCGACTCGAGCTCACGACGCTTACCCGTCTGTAGAGAACCGCGATCGATTACGTTCGTTACGTAAGTTAGTTAAAACTCGTATCTCTGAGATTCGGGGCGACAGGTGGGACAGGCTTCTGGAGGATCTCCGGCCGTCTCACCTGTCGTACTGGAGACTCACGCGCACTATGAAATCAGATCTCGCCACCCCGATGCCTCCTCTCGACAGAGGCCCCGGGTTGCCTCCCGCGTTCGATAGTATAGATAAAGCAGAATGTCTAGCCGCGAGTTTAGAGAAACAGTGTTCGCCAAACACTGATAATACTGATACTGTTCATATCGGTTCGATCGAGTCGTCGGTAGAGCATGCACTCGCGTCTCCTCCCGCGGATACCCTAACCTCGATAACTTTTGACGAAGTCTCGGCCGCCATAAAGCGTCTCAAACTTAGAAAGTCCCCAGGTCCCGATGGAATCAGGAACGAGGTGCTGAGACTCCTTCCTGACCACATCATAGCTCTATTGGTCTGCATCTTCAATGCGGCCATGTCCCAGGGCTATTTTCCAGCCGTCTGGAAAAAAGCCGTAGTGATAGGTATACATAAACCCGGCAAAAAAGCTACGCTTCCCGCTAGCTATCGCCCTATTAGTTTATTAGATACGCTAGGTAAACTTTACGAGCGGCTCCTTCTGAACCGTCTCCAGACTTCGTTTACGGAGCTTAATTTAATACCGCCCGAACAGTTCGGTTTTCGCGCCGAACATTCATGTACAAATCAAGTACACCGCCTCACGGAGTACATTTTTTCTAACTTTAACGCTGATCCGAATCGCGACCCGAACCCGAAAAAGAAAAATCCGAAACGCACGATAGCAGTTTTCTTTGACGTCGCCAAGGCCTTCGATAAGGTCTGGCACGGAGGGCTCGTACATAAATTATGTCAATCTCGCATACCCGATAGATTAGTTCATATCATTCGCGATTTTCTCACAGATAGGACTTTCCGTTATAGAGTAGACGGCGAACTATCGTCAATACATCCGATACGCTCAGGCGTGCCACAGGGTTCAATACTCGCGCCCTCCCTTTTCAACCTGTTCATCAGTGACCTACCTCGGCTCCCGGGAGTAGAGGTAGGTTGTTATGCTGATGACACAGTTATCTACGCTTCTCATTGGCGGCCGGACAAACTTAGGAAACTCATCGAAGAAACCGTTAGCACACTCGGTGATTGGTTTCTTCGATGGCGTATAGAGGTTAATCCCGATAAGAGTGCCGCGATACTCTTCGATCCCACACAACGCGTAAACAGATTGCAGCCCATCAGGCTATACGACACCGACATACCTTGGACCGACGAGGTCAAGTATCTCGGTGTCACACTAGATAGACACTTAAATTTCGAGTCTCACATAGATAGAGTACGTAATAAAGCCGCTATGGTTTTGGGTCGCCTACACCCGTTGCTTTGCCGTAAGAGTAAGATGTCCCTCAGACACAAGCTCACCTTGTACAAAGTGTGTATTCGCCCGGTCATGACATATAGCTGTCCCGTTTTTGCACATGCACCGCAATCAACTCTAAACAAGTTACAAGTTTTACAAAACCGCGTTCTGCGTAAAGTGACCGGCGCCCCATGGTACGTCCGGAGAGTCGATCTCCATAGGGACCTGGAGATACCTTCTATCTGGGCGTACATAAAATCACTCACTAGTAGTTATTTCGAAAAAGCCGTGAATCATCCCAGTCCGTTAGTGGTATCCGCCGCAACATACGAAACCGTACCCAACGCCGCGCGTTACAAAAGACGACCGCGACACATTTTTACCGATCCTCCCGATGAAATAACGGCAGCGAACGATCAGTACCAGCCTGTCTCTCCAAACAGAGCGTGCTCACGCCCACGCCCGCGTAACCTCAGATCACGCCGCCGTGGTCTGGGTGTAAATTTCGCTCCCGCACACCAGACTAGGCCCCCTTCGGCAGCCTCTCAAGCCTAGGTTCGATCCCTCGGCGTGGAGCCCTTGAGTGCGCTGCTCGCGCGATACAATGACACACCAATACATCACTGCAACAACACTACACATATCACCTCCACACACGTGCACGCTCACACGCTTACACATAAAAGTGGATGGGTTTTTTCTTTTTGTTTTTACCCGTATCGAACTGTAATAGTTTAGAATCATTTCCTATACAAAATACACATAAGAGTTGTTGAGATATGTATGCTTGGTACACATACATGTTTCAACAACTCATGTATGTATGAATAGTTTAGCTTTAACTTAGGTTAGCTTTGTTAGGTCGCGAATTGCATGAACAGGCAACAGCCAAGCCGAGGTGTGCCGTGCACCCTTGAGCTGGTTGCCCAAATAAAATCGGCTGAGTGCCTTAAGCGCTCGCCTTAGTAGTCCGGGGAAGCTGTTAAGACCTTGCTAGGTCAATAGCGTAGTCAGTTCGAGAAAAAAAAAAAAAAAGGTCAGCATTTCAACTAAATAAATAACTTTATAGTTCAATTCGATTCAATATCAATCAAATCAAAAATACTTTATTCAGTTTAGGCCACTTACGACACTTAGATTAAATGCGATTCCTTTTTAATAATTCTAACCTCTTTTGTTTCTTTAAACATACATAATTAGTTACTTTACCAAATAGTATGTAATAAAATTGTATCTTCAATAATTAAATATAATTTTATAAATGAAAAGTTTCATACACAAGGATAACAGGGAGTATTTGAATTTGTTTGGTATATATTTATACTTAGGTATTGCGATTGGAGGAGTTCACCAATACCATTACTGGTACTATTAATTTCAAACAAATCCTAATACGTGAGGTATCATTTGAAATTATTTCTAATTGTCTTTATGCTTACTTGGAAATATCTTTGGAAAGACAAAATCCATTTAACTGGTTTTATTTATTAACGGAATAGATTCAGTCAACGCTAAATCTTGAGTTCCAAGATTTTTATACATGTAAGTACTGAAACATATATTTATGCATGCATGCATGCATGTTTTTCTTTCTCATGGAAATATTTTTAAAAGTGTAGAAAACATTATAAGGATAAAAGATGTGACTGAGGGACATATCCAGTGGTTTTACTTGAAAAAAATAATATTATTTCCATGTATCCGTTTATTTGAATGGAAAAGGTAAAGCAGCATTATTTATGACGTATATGGAAATACGCCGCGTGAAATGGGGTACGTAATGTTTGATCGTTTTTGATATAAAACCGGCGTCGGTACTCGTTCCGGGATGGCCGTGTGCCTTTTTATTTGCTCTTCATTCCCGCGGTTGATGAACAAGTAAGACGTCATAATAAACTTCTGGAAACAACGTTTGTTCAGTATCGGTTGTTCAAGGTTTTGTTCGTGCATTTTATGGGATTACATTTGTTTTATTATTGGTCTTTGATTATATTCGCCTATTTTGTTTATGTTTTCGATTTGTATTCATTTAGTTATGTTATTGTTTTTATGTATTCCCGTCAAAGGAGTATAACATTATATATATTATTTATTCAACACGTGTTATTAACTAATTTAGTGTAATCAAATTAGGAATTATTACTGGAATCTTTTTGTTAATATTGGACCTGGGGTGTAAGGGATGTCAAATAACATCGTAAGACTTGAGACACCCAAGCCAACCTCACCTGTACGTGGTGCACCCAGCTGAATAACGAACGAGGCAATGGCGAAAGCGGGGTGGTAAGGTTTTACAGCCTGGCTGGGTCGCAACTACCATGTATATGGCGAAAAAGCCCGTCATAGTGATTCGCTTCTGCGGGTCGCGTTTCGGGATCAGCCAGTGCATATCCAGCTATTCGCAGCCCGGCACGACAGCGATCACTGGCGATGGATAGTGTGTCACTCGATGGTCGCCTTTGTTTTTTGACTGTACTATGCGTACCATCAGGCAAAGTGCAGTCAGTTTGCCGTGCTACAAAAAAAAAAATATTACTATGGTTTATTATATATATTTAATCTTTATAGCGGAAGTAAGGTGATAATTATATTTCACACATACTGATGACTTCGTTGTCGTGACAATAGTTTAACTGTATCATAGGAGCTATATGTTTTATATAAATTGATCTTGTATTATTGTAATTTTGTTATTCTTGTGCAACTCTTATAATGCATTTATCAACTATAACTCATCTTCGTTTAGTTTTATCATTAATATTTAGTCCATATGTAGGTGGTAAAGCCACGCTGAAGCTATTACTGGTTTCACCATGAATCGGTCGGCTCGCCCGGGGTGGTACCAACCTCTCAAGGAAACACCCACGTGAAGTAACAGTGTTCTTGCATTGTTCCGTTTCGTTCGGCTAGTAAGAACGCCGGAGGCCCACCTCCTTTAAACGGCCGCCAACGCAATTGCAACTCCCCTGGTATTGCTAGTGTCTATGGACGGCGGTGATATCTTACTATCAGGCGACATGCATGTTCGTTTGCCCTCTATAATATATAAAAAAGCGTTGTAATTTTGTAACTAATATAATATTATGAAAAACTCTCTATCTGCGAGTAAAAACAACATCACGATCGGTTTAGCCGTTTCGAAGATTAGTACATAAAAACAGCAGACTCTTCGGTTTAACTTACACGTATAGGTAAATAGTCTAAATTTCTACGAACATTTAACAGCACGTAAGTGGTATCCAATGCAAACTACACCCCTGACTCTGGCGCCGTAGACTCTAAAAGATGGCCGCGAAATATTTTCACCGATTGCATCGTTAAAATAACAGAAATGAACAATTCATAACACTCCAATTCTTTTAACCGAGCATGCGACACCACGGATTCAGCTGCCGTAGACGGGCGGTTAACTTAGCTCCCACACACCCTCCACAGCCTCCTTCGCCAGTATCTGAAACCTAGGTTTTTAATCACACGGAGTGGAAGCTATTAAGCACGCTGCTAGCGTAATACAGATACACCGCATTCATTACCTAACATAATGCACCACACTGCACTCCACACAGATGCACATAGATGGTAGGAACGTAGCTTTTGTAACTATTTTTATTTATTTTTTAGGAAATTAGGCATTAGCGAAATTTTCTAGGATCCAAATACATGTAGGCTTTCGTGCGACATATATGAAGGATGGACTTTGTTAGCTTACTTCGAATTGTTAGTCTAGCTCGATACGCGACATTGTATGCGAGACAGCTACCCAAGCCCAGGCCGGGTCACTTTAGCACCCGTACGCCTAGGTAACATTTCAGCTGAGTGACTTAAACGCCAGCCCAAAAAGCCTGTTAAGCTGTGAAGTTTGGCTAGTCCAACAACGGATATTGAGATCGTAAAAAAACATAAAAAGTTTTTTCCTGTAACCTAATAAATGCAGTGAAGACTGTTTTGAGCTAATGTGTCTTTAAAATTAATCATTTAAACTGCAGTTAGTTTGTTTATTGTTGTCAGTTAAAAAAAAAAGTAGGTACTATTATCTTTTTTGAGAAAATGTCATTTGCCAGGTTTACACGGTAAACTCTCGAAATATGGGATAACTATAGTAAGATTTGGTATTATATAATGGGGTGTAAGTCAGAGAGCCTCCGCGTGGCGCACCCCGGGCAACGTCGACCGCTTCTCGGTCGGCGGCTGATCTCTGGCATGAGAGGGGACGTCTTGTCTAGCACTTCTCTGAATAGCAGAGGAAGCGCACGACGAGGCGTTAGCCTTGCCTGTTTCATGGACTTTGTTTCTGCCTCACATGACGACCCTGGCTTGCTTATTGGACACCTATTACGACTTTGGCTAGTTTTACGGACTCCGATTCTTACTCTCTCGATGACCCTGGCTTGCTTATCGGACACCGATCCCAACAACAAAATGGAGTGTGCAAATAAAATTATATTACCCGAGGAGGGTACCGGTGCCCCCGGCACCGGAGAATCCCTCCCTGGGCCCTCGGGCCCAGGCTGCCCCATGTTTTCTCGGGGGGGCAAATTTGTACGCGAGTTTAACCTCAAAACGATGACCTTGGCCAGCAAATGGTACTCCGATGACGATCACACGATGACCCAGGCAGAAACACGGACTCCTGATGTTGACAGTATGGACAGTGCAACCTTTTCAATCAAACTACCCCATGAGGGTACCGGTGCCTCCGGCGCCGGAGAATCCCTCCCTGTGCCTTCGGGTCCAGGCTGCCCCATGTTTTCTGGGGGGGGGGCAAAAAGGTTCCGGTGGTGGTTCTGGGAAGGACCCGCTCTATTGAAACGTTATCAGATAACAGTGGAGGTAGCTGTGCTACCATGGTATCAGTGCGCTCAAGTGAAGCGAGGGCATCCCCTTCATTAAGCAGATTTCGGAGGTCTGAGGACATCGCGACTTCTGGAACTGACAAGAATGCCGAGGTGACCCCACCTTTGCCAAAGAAAGTGAAGAGACCCAGAGGTCGACCCGCCACCACAGGCGAATACGTCGGGTTGGCTAAAGCTAAAAATGAGTTTCTCCTATTAAAGGAGAAGGAGCTCGCGCTGGAAGCTGAGGAAGAGGTCGCAGTACTGGCCAGGCGTGCTAGAAAGATACGTCGGGTTGGCTAAAGCTAAAAATGAGTTTCTCCTATTAAAGGAGAAGGAGCTCGCACTGGAAGCTGAGGAAGAGGTCGCAGTACTGGCCAGGCGTGCTAGAAAGAAGCGGACCACCAAGCAACAGACGGCACCGCCCACGGATGAACAGCTGGCTTCAGACCTAAGGCAGGGGATTCTCGACGACGTCGGGGTTATAATCAAAGTGGTTCTGAAGTCCAAGAACTTGAATGGCGTTTGTCGACGTGCTCTGAACGAGGCTGCTGACTCCATCGCAGAGAGAGCCGTCGTACTGGCCAACAGAACTGCCTCGGAGGAAGTCCAAAGGCTCCAGGAGGCCTATGATAAGTTGAAGGCAGATGAGGCCAAGAGGACAGCGGAGATGGATGAGCTCCGCAAGGAAGTAAGGGAGCTGAAGGCGGCTGTCGAAGGATTCCGTCCTCGTGAAAACGCCGAGCGGTCCGTCATAAACACTACCACACAGGAGGACAATAGTACGCCATCAGTGGCAAGCGAGGAGCTTCCTCCGTTGTCAAAGAGGCGACAGGATGTGTCCCGTGACGCGGCGCTGCGAGATACAGGACAGATGCTGCAAGAAATGTTCCGCACACAGACCCAACAGATAATGGGCATGGTGAGCGCCCGTTTCGAGGGCATTGAAAACAGGCTCCTTCCTGAAGTGCGTTTGCGCCCATCCCTTGCCGTGGACCGGAAAGCCGCCCAAGCTGCATCCACATCTGCTGCAAAGGCGGCAACACAGCCCGCCGCTGCCTCGTTGGGACCCAAAGAGGCAAAAATGAGGAAAAAGATTAAACCGGCTCAATCGGTTGTGGTGGGTCAGCCTCCACCGGTTCCACTATCACAGCCGTTGGCACCTACTGTAGCGAAGGACGCTTGGACTACGGTGGTGAAGCGGGGAGCTAAGAAAAGCTCAGGCCAAGGAAAGTCTTCTCATCCGAAACTGACTCCGGCTAAACTGGCTATCCCTCGTTCGTCGGCTGTTGTGCTGACTATTCGGTCGGAAGCCGAGAACGCAGGGACGGATTATAGGAATGTGATCACTGTCGCAAAGGAGAAGGTTGATTTGACCAGCCTAGAGATACCCTTCGTAAAAATCAGGGAAACGGCCACCGGAGCACGTAAACTTGAGGTGCCTGGAACAACCAGCTCTGAGAAAGCTGACCGGTTAGCCGATAGATTAAAGGTGGTTTTGAACGAACATATCGGTGAGGGCGTAGTAGAGGTGTCCAGGCCCACAAAAAGCATAGAGCTGCGCTTAGTGGGACTGGATGACTCTATAACCAAGGAAGAGATTGTGGCAACGATAGCGGCAAAAGAAGCTTGCTCTACATCGCAAGTCAGAGTTGGGGAAATTCGTCGCTCTCCTTATGGCTCTGGTACAGCTTGGGTGCGCTGCCCTGTGGCGGCAGCCAAAAAGATAGCCCAAGAGGGAAGGTTGCTGATCGGTTGGGTTGCAGTACAGGTCAAGCTGCTTCAACCCAAAATTCAAAGGTGTTTCCGATGCTTTGAAACCGGGCACATTAGGCTTCGATGCACTGCCGAAGAAGACCGAAGTGGGCAGTGTCTGCGTTGCGGGCAAGTCGGCCATAAGGCGTCCGGCTGTTCAGATGCACCGCACTGCTCACTGTGTGCTGCAGCAAATAGACCTGCGAATCATCGGTTGGGGAGCAAGTCATGTGCTCCCACGACTAAGTCTAAGAGGAAAGAAAGGGTAGCCACAAAATCCCAACTATCTAACGACTCGGCAGCTGTCACTGTACCCGACACCTTCAGCGTGTCTGAGGACGAGATGGTCATTGAAACTCAGTGATCAATATGGCACATAGGTTTCTGCAGTCGAACATAAACCACTCATCTGTGGCCCAGGATCTCTTAATTCAGACCATGGCCGAGTGGTCTATACAGGTCGTATTGGTCACTGAGCCATACTACATCCCTCCTAGAGATAACTGGGTAGGGGATCTGTCGGGTACAGCAGCTATTATATCTAGAAATGCTGTTGGGTCTCCAATTATGACAACAATTGCGAGGGACACTGGATTTGTTGCAGTACGATGGGGAGAACTCGTGCTAGTAAGTGTGTACTTCTCGCCAAACCGGACTTACACAGAATTTGAAGCATTCCTGGACCGACTAGGAAACTTTATCGGACAGACGCTGCCCTGTCCTATTTTGGTGGCAGGAGACTTTAACGCCAAGTCTTCTGCGTGGGGATCTCCTGTCACCAACATACGTGGCAGGGCATTACACGAATGGACTTTAGAAATCGGCCTTTCCATCTTAAACCTAGGGTCGACAAATACATGTGTCCGGCAGCAGGGTGGCTCCGTTATTGATGTCACTTTCGCCAGCCCTGCTATCGCGCAACGTGTGCGTGACTGGAAAGTCGTCGAGGGGACGGAATCCCTCTCGGATCATCTATATATCCGTTTCGATGTGTGCATCTCGTCGGCGACTCCAATTCTCAACGGGAGCCACACATTGTCCCCTAGGTGGGCCGTCAAACGCCTTAACCAGGACTTGCTTGTTGAGGCCTCAATAGTTGCTTCTTGGTCCTCGACACCTGACGGACCAGTAGATGTGGTTGCGGAGACCCGGTGGTTTAGAGACGCAATGACGCGAGTTTGCGACGCCGCCATGCCGCGATCTCAACCATACTTACAACGACGAAATGCGTACTGGTGGTCCAGCGAAATCGCGCAGCTTCGTGTGGTTTGCGTGGCTGCAAGGCGCCAGTACGCTAGGCAACGCAGGCGACGTTTGGGTCGGGATGCAGCTGTAGAGGCACAACTATATGACGCCTATAGACACTTACCTTCCGACTGGTACAGGTGCTGACGGGTCACGGTTGCTTTGGTAAGTACCTGTACCAGATAGCCAGAAGAGAGCCAACGTCTAGGTGCCACCACTGTGACGGCTGTGATGTTGAAACTTCCCAACATGTCCTAGAGGAATGCCCAGCTTGGAACAACGAGCGCCGCGAGCTTACTGCGGTAGTGGGTAATGACCTCTCTCTGCCGGCCGTGATCCGCTCAATGGTCGGTGGAGAGAGGGAGTGGAATACTGTCGTGGCTTTTTGTGAAAGCGTCATCTCGCAAAAAGAGGATGCGGAGAGAACTAGGGAGAGAGCCGCCAATGCCCCCGCTATTCGGCGTGGGAGATCTGGCCGCAGAACTAGACGTAGGGGAGGTAATTTCCATGTTATGCCTCCCTAACTAAACTCCAGGTGACAGACGCGGGGGCGTCTGTTACCACAGAAAGGAGTTCCCATGGTGATGAAGCACGGCTAGCCGCAGCTTCAACATGAAGCAGGAGAGAGAGAGATCCTCTCCCTCGAGACGAGGGTCCCCGTTCGAACACCTACGGGCGACCAAAGCGCGCGACTAGGGCATCGGAGCATGCAAATCGTGAGCCCGTACCCTGGTCCACTTACGCGCAAAGGCGGCACAGGGGTTTTTAGTCGGTAGGAGTCCGATATAACCCTCACACTGTCCCCCGGCAGTGTGTAAAATTAATACAGTAAACTTATTGTTACATCCTTTTCATTATATAATACCATTTTTTTTTTTTTTAGACAGGGGGAAATCCTGCATAGGATTCCCTCACACTGCAGGATTTCCCCCTGTCTAAAAAAAAAAAAAATGGTATTATATAATGAAAAGGATGTAACAATAAGTTTACTGTATTAAATTTACAAACAAAGTGTGAAACGGTACACCGCATAATACAATGAAAAGTTCGTTTTAGAAAATTAAATTTCCACTAGGACCAGCCGGTAGTGTCGCCGGCAGCAGACAGCAGACGAAATGGATAAAGTTTTTAAGAGCTTTAATGCAATCATGGTGTCGGGTAGCCAACGCGCTGGGAATTAAAGTGGCTGGATGTACGGTCCAACATGCAGATATAATTAAGTGTTGTGTTGTGTTAATTTGGCAAGCCTTTGTGTTATTAAAGCATACGATATTATAGTACTTACATATGAGAATTATACGATTTTTATTTACAGTGGAGAAAACATAAGCATCACACGGCTTGCCCCATTTCTCAACAATAAGAAGATATACTATGCTGACCGTGCAGTGCTTATAAAAACTGTGGTTTTTTAAAAGTCTAGAAACTTTATATTAAACGAACTTTTTGTGATATTATTTTAGATATGGACCAAGTGTCAAAGAAAAAAAAATCTGATTAAAGTATATGCCGTAGTTTTTGAGTGATGCGTCCACAAAGGTAGCCCTCATGGTTTTATTTATATAGACAGAAATATGTTAGCAATGCCCTATTTAACTTTAAACAACTCAACTTTAATTGTCTACAGAATTATTACCCTGATTGAACATCGTTATAAAACCACTATGCAGATTATCGAGTAACTAAATAGGCTGAGCAGATTATTGTCTGAAAAATCCTCTAGCTACCAATGAGAGTTTTTTTAACAGCAGTATAGACATCTTACAAATTAGCTGCAAATAAGATTTTAAAAAAGTTTGTTCGGGATGGTGGCACTTGTAAACGTTGTTTTTGGAATTGTCCAAGTGCATGCATTGTTTTTTTTAAAATACGTACTCTTGTAACATTTTAATAATGTTACGTTTATTAACAATTAGCTTTTGCTCGAGCCTGTACTTGCAATGATGTCGATTTGACGTCTCGGAAATATTACCTCCTTTTTCGGATAAAAGGTATCCTATATCATGTTCTGTATCCCTGAAAACGTGTATGCAAACCTTCATGGTGATCGGGGCGGTAGTTAATGAATGAAAGTGTAAGAAACAAACAACTTTACATTCACATAAAATATTAGTAAGAATACTATACATTTATATGAAGCTACAATATTACCTGTAGCACTTATTACCCATAGTCCTGCTTTCAACTTTTACTGATTTACCAACTCATCTGTGTAACTTTTTTTATAGTCCAACCGTTGCTCCGGAACTATTAAACTAGACGCTTCACTACGCCCGATAATTGGAGGCAATATGAATTTAAATTGAAATTAAGTTGATCACAGGGAACGATGAAACATTTAAAATACATTCATCTGTATGTCGTTGGATTCACTCGTTCCCCGTGTACGCTGTTAATGACGTTTTAAGCCAATTCAACGGTTTGTTATTGGAAAATGGGATTTAATTATTAATTTGAATACCAATAACTCTATGTGTTTTTTTTTTCCCTTTATTCTTGGCAACCAATCTTTTAGATTATTACTACCATTGTCGAGTAGTTAATAGTATTACAAGTTCTTTTTCTATTTTATTTTTGGCAACCAGTCTTCTAGTAGACTATTACTGCCATGGTCATGTGAGTATCGATATTACAAGTTTCTTGATATAATTACAATGAACTAACAAGATGGTGGTAATCTTGTTAGAACTTTCCATGGAGTTTTTGTGGCATCTCAGAATTCATGGTCCGTGGTATTAGTCTCCATTCACTTCACTTATGCACAATAAACAAAGTATTATTTTTCATTCACTTCACTTATGCACAATAAACAAACTATATATATTACATAAAACACCATCAACTTTACACAATATAGAGTTAAGTAACACAAGATTATGAATAAAATATAAAATCCACTACATGACAGACCAAAATCCCGCCAATAACTCTTACGTGAATTTTATATATAAAGTCTGTTTTTTATTTAAGCATGATTGTAGTGTACTTGAGGAGAACCATTTTATAATTTAAATCAGTAGCGAATAACTGAAGATCTAGAAGTGATCCAAATCTGAAAGGTGAAGAAGGAATGAGTTCGAACTATTCTTCACACATTCACCGGTCAGTGAGGCGTTGTATTTAGTTAACCCTCTCTATCACCTACTACAAGGTGTGAACCTACTTCTTACACTGAAAATATTGATTTATATTGAGCTTTTTTTAATACTCTATCGGTGTTATTACAAAAAAGTTAAATACTTGCTTTAAAATGGTTTCGAATTAAATGAACCGCGCTCGCCCGAGGCAAGTTCGCGTAATTCTTTTTCGCAAGTCTAACCTGACGTTACCAAAGCGAGACAAAAGAGCAAGATGGCGAACATTGAGCGACCGCGGTGGATTTAACATGAAACCTTTTTAAAGCAAGTATTCAATACCTATTTAACTTTTTTTTGTAATAAAACCGTATAGGTTTTAACGTTTGACCACAATCTCATCTGAGGTTAAATGACGATGTGGTATAAGATGGAAGACACCGGAGGGTACATCTAGGGAGGGGGAGGGCCGTCTCTCGAGTGCAGCAGGCGGAAGACACCAACAAGTGTTTGGTGACAGACTTTGGTAGCTAGCTAGATACCATCGACGCCGTCCGTCCGGTCCTGCCCGGGTGGGTGAATAGGGACTGGCGCTCCCTGACGTACCGTCTAGGGCAGGTGCTGACCGGGCACGGATGCCTCGGCTGGTACCTGCACCGGATAGCGCGCAGGGAGCCCACCACCGCATCTCACGAGTGCAGCGCTGAGGCGGACACCGCGCAGCATACTCTCTCTGAGTGTGCGGCGTGGGACGATCAGTGCCGCGCCCTGGCTGCGGCGGTAGGGAACGATTTCTCGCTGCCGGGCGTGGTTTCGGCCATGCTCGGGAGCGAGGAGGGGTGGACTACTGTGGCTTCCTTCTGCGAGAAAGTCATCTCGCAGAAGGAGGCAGCGGAGAGGGCCCGCGAGGAAGATCCGTGAAGTAGCCCTCTCCGTCAAAGGAGAGCAGAAAGGAGGGGGAGGCAGAATGCTCGCCCCCTCCCATAACCGAGATGAACCTGAGGAGATGGGTTGGGGGACCCATCTTCTCATTGCACAGGTGAGGCTGACGAGGGGAGACGACTGGTTGTGTACCCAGTAGTCTCTCTATAGTAGGACGAAGCCTGGCGTACACTGTCGGTCCCTGGCTGCCCCTACCATGCAGCGGACGGTATACCGTGGGGTTTTAGTCCGTGCGAGTCGGACATAACCCACTTTCTCCCCCGAGAGGGTGGCCTATCCACAAAGAATTTCCCCACGTCAAAAAAAAGTCATCATCGCTTCAACGAATTATTATTTTAATCTATCTTATCATAAAACAAAGAAGCGTTTTCCATAGTTTCCAGCGTTACTCTCGTTTAGAAATACATTTTGGGCGAAATGTGAGAAAACCTGTAGGTGGCAACGTAATATATTCCATCACTCTTTAAATCTGTGATTCGAAAAGTTTTATTGTGTTGCTTGTTTTGGCGTAAATTGCTTTATTTTGTTTTCTGTTACGCTGCTATTTTTTTCGGTAGGGTTTATTTGTTGTAACAAATAATTCCCATATGGAATTCATAGTTGATGAGAAAACTATAAACTTTTATTATCGGTTACCGGAATTATTAATTTCTTAGTTTAGGTATTTTTAGGAAATCCTGACATCAGTGGAAACAAATGTACATAGAAGTTTCTGGTAAATATTAATTGTAGTTGGTAATTTTTGCTACCTGTCTCGGAAATAACTGGATTTATTATTAGCAGTAACGTCATCGTCAAATTACATTTATGGTTGAAATATTGCCTAATTGAAAGCCTAATCAACTTTATATGCTAAAGAATTATTGACATTAGTTCGGTTTCAAAAAATGCTAATTAATAAATTCATAAAGAATATTTCATTTGTTGTTCAAAAATAAAAACGTACGTCATTTCAAGTGCTGTCTGTGGACACAACATTTAACTATCCCACTCAACTCCGCCGCACCGGGTTTAGGCTTTAAATAACCGGTGCATAAATTAAACACCGTCAATTGGTTGTCTCATTTGAATGGCAAATTGTCGGTTAATGTGCGATTTCAAAGAGGAAATTAGAAAGAAGTTTTAACCTGTCATTCGTATTTAATGTCTGTTCATAAATAGTGTCGTTTGTTAAAATATATCGATTGTTGTAACAAATCAACCGGAAGGAAATCATATAGGAAGTAGTTGTTTATAGAACGAAATTTAATTGCAATTATACATTAGCAACGATTAACGTAAGTTCCATTCTTGCAATGAAATGGAGATTACTAGTGAAAGAAAGTATCGTAATGAAACCATACCATGGTGGTATGACTTCTGTTAATGCCCACGTAACCAGCTACAGCGTTCAGGTTGCAGATCTGTCAGCAAAGCACCTTTGGGCGTGTTTCAACAGCTACACCTGAGAGCCAGTCCTCCTCTAGGATTAATGTGTGTATATTTAGGCCGCAGCGTCATTTCAATTAGAGTAAAGTTGTTGTCAAGCGGTAAAAACCGATAAGCTATAAGAATAGTATTCGGTAAAATATCATATTCAGGTAATTGGATGGGTTGCCTAGATCCTCTTGTACATCTCTCATGTTCATTTGGGTTATGGTGATTTAATGTCTTTGACTGTTGTATGCACTGATTCATTACATATTAGCGTATACTAATCGGTAGCATTACTTATAGTTCCTTGAGATTTTAAGTACGTCGTAAGGGAACTCAGCGATAAAGAAGAAGTGTCCGTTCGCGAGGCACCAAATGAGGTTGCACCAATATATCATTTTTACTATCTATTAATAAAGTAGCCTTTCCTGTTGCGATTTCTCTTACACTGAATTTAATTTTATGTAGAGGTAACTTTTAACTGAATTTATGAATTGCCATGTCAATTTTTTGTATCGTAGTAACAAATTTTGTGTCCAAATGTTTGTAAACAAAACCGGGTATATAAAGTTAAACTTCAATATTCACTTCTTTGTATACCATATTTATGTTTGTAATGTCTAGTGGGAAATTACCAAGCTACTGGTGGAACTCACTATCCTATAAGATTTTCCATATGTATTTCTCTCCTTAGTGGTCCTATTTTCAAAAAAGTTTATATTAAATGAAAAGTAATTTTTAAATAAATTTAACATTTTTTAGATTTAAATCCGCAATCGTGGGGGTTCTGCTGCAATACTAAAATACGATCCGAAAGTAAATAAATACTAAAATAACTATAGAAAGTTATTAATTGTCGCTGGAAAACTTAAACAATAATTATCTCTATATTACAAGGACTGTTATGGTTATTTAAAATTCACAATCACGAATTATCAGGACAAATCATTACGACGCCGTGGAAAATTATTTTTTATTTCCTTTAAAATGTGCTATATTGAAAAATAAATATTAATAATGATATATACCTATACTAGCGGACCTGGCGGACGTTGTCCTGCCTTGATAGTAAAAAAATCCTAAAAGTCAACCGCAACACCACCTACCGGGTCCAATTATCTAAACCATTCTCGGATCCACTGGAACACGCACACAAAGTTTTATTAAAATCGGTCCAGCCGTTTAGGAGGAGTTCAGTGACATGTGTGTATGAGTGCACAGAAGAAATTTATATATAAAGATTAAACGTAAAAATGTCCTCTGTTAATATTAAAACCTTTAATTATATATGAATAACATTAAAATACATGGTATGTAGAAAATGTATTAAAATTAATAAGCAAACGGTGATTCCTGATATTAAATTAATTTCGTCGTGTTCCTAAGATCCATATAACATTTAATTAAGCGAAATGAGAAATCTAATTACGTTTATAAGGTGCCGTGTGTACTCTTCCGCAGAACTTCTATACTTAAACGAGTATAAATTAGAGATGCCTTTGGTGTATCGTATTCCGAGTTCGGTTTATTTATTGCCGCTGTCGATTTCGATTCAGAGCGGACTGTCTGATGCAGAATTATCGGTGATGGCATCAGTTCAATAAATATTTTAGTGGGTGTTGGTATATTTTAGTTTTTCCTAAAAAAACGCACCATTTAATCACGTTTCGTTGTTTCTATATAAATAATTAATCACCTACTTACTATTACTTATAACTAGGTGTGCCCATGACTCCGTACGTGTTTATTATGCAGTAATAACTTTGGAACCGTTATTTTATATGCACTTCATATATTCATCATTTCTGTGTGAATCATTATCATCATCATAATATTTGATAATAATAAACGGTTTTGAAAACGAATCTATATAGTGATCAAATCTGACAACGTATAATAAACACTGTTCCATAAAATGCGTATATATATATATATATATATAATAGGTCTTTACCTAAAAAATTGTCATTCTGCAGTACTGGCCTTTTGAAATTAAAATAATTTTTGTTTGGCTTAGAATTTTAATTTCAAATTAATTTCATTTTAAAAACATGGTTTTTTTTCCAAAATTAGTCATTTGTTTATTGATTAGTATTACATTTTCATCGCATTTCAATAGTTTTTGTCATCATGGATACGTTAAAAATTCGAGTAATTATGGAATATGAGTACCGTCGTGGCAGCAAGGCGGTACAAGCGGCACGCAACATCAACGACGTTTACGGAGTTAACACTACAAACCAACGCACCACCTGTTATTGGTTTGCTCGCTTCCGTTCTGGGAATTTTGACCTGAAAAATGAATCTCGCGGTCGTCCGAAGACTTTGGTTGACAATGACGAATTAAAGGCGATTGTGGAAGCTGACGATATACAATCTACGACTGAATTAGCAGCAGCTTTCGACGTTAGCGTCAAAACAATATTGGTTCATTTGCGTCAAGTTGGCAAGCTAAAAAAGCTTGACAAATGGGTGCCCCACGAACTCAATGATCGCCAGCGCGAAGTACGCGTCGAGACGTACCTTGCACTGCTCAACAGACACACAAATGAAGGAATTTTGAACCGCATTGTTACCTGCGATGAAAAATGGATTCTGTTTGATAACCTCAAGCGCTCAACAAGTTGGTTGGATCCTGGTTCAGCACCTAAAAAATGTCCTAAACGAAAACTTACCCCTAGAAAAGTGATGGTCACTGTTTGGTGGTCACCAGACCTTGCGCCTACAGATTACTACTTTTTCCAGAATTTGGTTAACTCCTTGGCGGGAAAAAAATTCAATACCCGAGAGGCATTACAAAACGCCTTTGAAGAATTTGTTGCCTCCCGTCCAGTTGATTTCTTTAAGAAGGGCATCAATAAACTGCCACTGCGTTGGCAAAGATGCATAGATTGCATGGGTGATTACTTCGACTATTACAATTAATAAATACATGAAAAAAATTCGTTTAAATGTTTTCATACAAAACGGCAATTTCATAGGTAAAGACCTAATATATATGTCTTTATTTGACTTTACAGTCATTACAAATCTATGTACGAATATTCATGTAACCGTATTGTGCATTTTATCAAATTTAATTACGATATTATATACATATATGTCGATTCTTTATCAACGAATAAAGACTTTCCCCTCTATCAATAATTATAATAATAAGTCAGTTATTAATAGCCTGTAAGAGACCCGCTGCAGGTCCATGGGCCTTTTCCTGAGAAATCTACGGTTCTATAAATTTTCCCACATTTAGTGGTACTACAAGAACATTTCTCAGGTTCAGGTTTGCTCACAATGTTTTCTTTCACGGTCAGCCGATAGTGATACCAATTCTTAATAAGTAAATGTACGTGAATCGTGCGACAAATTCGTTGGTCCATACCATTGTTCGAATTTGGGGTCATCGGATTGTCATTCCTTCGATCTAATTCCTCGAACACCACAATAATATAATATGTTATTGATGGAGATGTTACTTTGCTGGAATCCACCAGTAAATATTATATCGGACGTTACTTTGCACTTCCGCCTGGAATAGATCGATCACTGACACTTTAGCAAAAAAGGTCGTTACGTCGAAAACGCTGTCTAATCCCTTTGTCATATAGCAAAATAAACACGAAGCGGTACTTTACGCCGGAGCAGCTTCTAAATCTTTATAAGTCACAGATAAGGCCATGTATGGAGTATTGCTGTCACCTTTGGGATGGGTCTGCTAAATACCAGTTAGCCTTGCTGGACTCCGTCGATCACAGAGCTCGAAGACTTGTCGGTAACGAATCACTGTTAGCAGCCAAACTGCAAACACTGGAACAGCGGCGTAGGGTCTCTTGCCTTGTAGTATTCTATCGGCTACACTTTGGAGAATGTGCACAAGATCTGCACCAACTAATTCCATCGTCTCCGTTTCATCTTAGGACTACCAGACGCCGTACGGGGCTCCATTCATTCGCGGTTGACATACCATTCATCCGGACGAGGTGCTTTGCATCATCATTTATTATGAGAACCGCGAAGGAGTGGAATACGCTGCCTGCGTCTGTTTTTCCTGAAGTGTATGATGAAGTGATCTTCAAAAAAGAGTGAATGTGCATTTACTGGGTGAACGCGTTTCATCCTAGGCCTCGTCCTCACTTTCCATCAGGTGTGAGGTCAGGTGAGGTCAAGCGTCACACAGTTTATTATAAAAAAAAACAAAGGTACGGGTATTATTACCTAGTTTAATAATATAGTAAGTCAATATGTATATCAATTGTACAGTGTAGTAGCGCGTCAAGGTAAAAGATCAATACATCCACGGGAATCTAATTACCGCACGTCAGCCGGGGCACAGCACGCCTCTGGTCTATTTAGTAGGAGCGTCAAAATGAATTATGGCTCTTCATTAAGCTAAAGTGCTGTCTTAAAGTGTCTAAAAAGATTCCATTATATCAAGGGAATAGCCGCCTCCACGTTTATTAAGCTCGCCGACAGTTTTTTCATTTGATTACTCCGACAGATTTGTGTTTTAGCAACTGTGTAAAAGTGTTTTTATTGTAATTATTTTGTTGTAGGTAATTTTTGGAGGTTATATTAGGTTTAAATTTCATAGCAGCTCTCAGAGATAAATACTCATCAGCTTGTGAGAAACAAAGGAGCATTCTAGAGTAGCCTTGATTGACGATATATCGATTGTAGCCTAGATATCCCTGAAAGCCGCTGTACAATTAGGTGTATCTAGTTTCTGCGAGCTCGGATGCAAATTGCGGGGAAAGTTTTTTTTTTTTTTTTTTATAGTAGCACGGCATAATGACTGCCATGTGCCTGATGGTAAGCACAGTACAATCCAAAAACAATGGCGACCACCGAGTGACACACTATCCATCGCCGGTCGCCGCTGTCATGCCGGCCTGCGAAATGCTGGATATGCACAGGCTGATCCCGAAACGCGACCCGCAGAAGCGAATCACTATGACGGGCTTTTTCGCCATATACAACCGTGTGTATATGATACATATTAATATGTATATTATATTTTTATATATCATATGAATATATATATAGACTAGAGATAAATTTGTTGTATTTAAAAAAAAACTTTATATTTTAACAATCATTACACACTATAAAAAAAAGTCCCCTACCACGCCTGTATGTCTGTCTGTCTGTTCGCGATAAACTTATAAAGGGCTGAACGGATTTTCATACTGTTTTCACAAGTGGACAAAGTAATTCGTGAGGAAGGTTTTGGTATATAATTTACCAAGGATTTTTATAGTCAGGGCGAGAGAAAGTCTATCGGGCCCGCTGATCTATATATATAATGAAAATACAGTTCTTTCGAGGCTCAAGCACGTCAAAACAACTAAACGTATATGTAGGTATAGAAGAACTATGGCAGTTCGATACGGATTTTTTGAAGATTCTTTTAGGCTATTATTTATTTTTTAGATTCCTTGGATTCTTTGCCATTAAAAAAAAAGTAGAGTTTATTTAATATTTTAAGTGAGCGGGTGTCGGGTGTCATGTAGTATCTATATATGATCAAGTTTTCAAACCAAAATTTAGAAAACATATCAACTTCAATTTAAGGAATCGGAGTGAATGTAATTTTCATATTAACATAGAACTGAATATGTGAAAGAATCTTAGCTAAAATAGCTACATCTCATTACATTCTCGATTAATTGTAGTTATACTTTCCAAAACATATAGTTTCAAACAAGATTAAACAAGTTCTTGACCTGAACAAAGTCACAGACATAAGGCAGTTATATAAATAGTAGTAAACGATACCATCATCCTCACTAATTATTTACTAGCAAAATATTATTTTGTTTAATATCGTATTTCGAATTGTGTAACAAAATTTACTTAAATAAGCTTTTCTAAAAGCAGCCCGTTAAGTGCTGTAGACTTGAAATAATTGAAGTGACTAGCGCTTGAACCCAAGTTATGTTATTATTATCTTAAATCGAGTCTTATTAACTATAGTTAAAATAAGATTTTGATTAGTAAAATTATTTTTTTATTGAGACGTCAAAGTGACTAAGCTATATACCTACTATTTACTGGTGGTAAGCAAATCCTTATCTAAAAACAATGGTGACAACTGCGAGGTCAAAAATTAAGACACCCGGCGCGGCAGCTGCACATACACACACTCCAGTGAATTTGAAGCGAGACAGTTTATAAGAAATTCATTTTGATTTTTACTTTCTACATTCTAGCTTTTGTCCACAATCTCTTATGTGGTTTAACATTAAGCACGCCAAACCTAGAAGGGTTCTTTCTCACATTTAAAACGATTTTTAATAAGATTAAAAAATCAGTACGTGTAACCGTTACACGCGATTGAAGTAAAACTATTTAAATAGTTTTGATTTTGTCAATAAATAGTTTATAAACAAATCAATGAAGAATTTTGGAAAAAAAGTGAAATTGAGTAACAATAAAAATAATACAATGCAATTAATTATGTTGGCGCCCGACCGTTCTGCCATCTGGTTTCAAAGTAAGAAATTAAAACGAAGCTTCATTATCTGTAGTGCCATCTATCAGCTAATTCGGAACTTAACACAGGAAATATTATTAGCAACTCTTTGTTATAATGTAAATAAAATATAGAAAAATATGAACAGATTACTATGGTAAGTAACGAATTAAATTAATTATGATTTAATAGAAGTTTTGACTATGTTTAAATATTATCTAACCGGATGGTACAGACTCGTGACGCCATATCGCCGTAACGGACTTCCGTTGCATGGCCGTCCAGTTACCTCCTAGTCGCACCTATAGAAGTTATACTTGAATAAAAGAAGAAAAAAAATGCAGTCCAAGAGTCTCCAGAAATAAAAAAAACCTAAAAGGGGAACAGACTCTCAAGTGCAGCTGCCAGAACACACCAACAGGTGCTTGGAGACAGGTTTGCAATTCGAGGGTGGTAGATAGGTAGACGAACTTTAAAAAATCCCTACCAACCAGTACCATGCAGGTTTATGTATATTATGTACTTGAGTTATGTTTCCTTACTGGATATACACCAGGTTAATCTCGGAAAACAGGTATGCGCGTGCCTCCATGACAGGTATTTCACGGTCACCATCCTGTCGGAAACATAACCATATCCTACCACCTTATACGAATCGTTTAGATAACATGTTATAAAAGCAATCCGTTAATTGATTTAGGATTTATAAAGGAAGTGGCTAGCGTCGTTCGTTAATATGTTAGCTAATGGAAACCACCGATTAGATATGTACTTCTTCTTCTTCTTACCCTTATCCCACATAAGTAGGGTCGGTAAAACATGTTTGTCATGTTATGGTATATGATTTGGATTAATTTTTATGATCGGCCGCCTGCCTGACATCAACCCTCCTTGGGATTATTTTGTTGTACCATTGTATTTATGATTATTATTATATAGTTACGAAGTCTGATGGGATCCTTAGCCTTACAGTCTTTCTGTAGGCTTTAGCTTTGGTAGGCTATTTATAGTGTCTCTTTGAGCGGCACCACCGTTCCGGTTAAAAACAAAGTTCTTCAAGATTATGGTCTGCTTGCTATATTGCCATTTTTATGTAACAGAAAACTAATCAAGTTTAGATTATTCCCGAGGACTGCATTTTGTTTTCTTTTTTCAGGATTAACATTCTCAGCAATAACAATATAATATTATATACAATAAACCATTATAATAATATAAAATATGAAAACTGTAATAGAAAAATAAATGCAAATAAAATAACATGTCAATGTCATCTGACAATGTCGGGTTTTTTAATGTACATCATACGATTTATTTAGGTTTAAAACTGAAGGGCGAATATCATCTTCTGATAAATATATACAACAGAATTCCAATGATCTACTAATAATACCAAGGTCACGGGCACTCGTACTCGATCTAGTGAAAACCGATCATTGTGACTCGACAAGAGACCTTCCGGGATCAACTGTTTTGTTTATTAAAGTAAGTTAAAGAAATGAAACGAGCAAAGAGTTTTTAACGTTTGATTGCAATTTCATATCATATTAAATGTTATAAAGAGAATTAAGATAAGAGGATTTATTCTTAATTGCAACTGCAAAAAAATACATGTATAGATGACTGATTTTCAACTTGAGAATAAGAAGGACATACAGCTTAACTCTGGTTTTATTACAATGTTTTAGTTAACATAAAAGAAGCGTTCCAATGAAAAATATTTATATATACATAGAGGATATAAAACTCGACACGTATCTGTATAGATTTCTTACTGTTATTATCCATTTCTTCATTGATAATCAGAATACCTTCCACTAACTTATTGCTTGTTAAGAAAAAAATCGAATTTTCTAAAAGTGAATTGGTGTAATTTATAAGATTTTTTTTTATAGAAAACATTGTGAATTTGAATCATCACGAATATACAGTTTTTAACAAAGTCTGTTTCGGTTTTAGTTACCTAGACAGACAGCCAGACCGTTGGCTTTAAATAAATAAGATAAAGTGCCTACCGACGGCCCTCTGGAGTCTTTGCTTATATTAAGAGCTATATTATCGCTTTGTTGACGTAAATTGTATCAGAAATTTAATAGAGCGATTTATATAAATTGATTAGGTTAATTATAGTATTATAGGTCTTACTGAATGCCGGCATTCGGTTTAAAGATTTTATATTCATAAATGTAAACGATAATTCCATGTAAAATATTATATAGTCGATTAGTGTTGTATCTTATCCTAGATTAGAGGTGGTATTTTTGACGTTCATAAGTTCTTTCTTAAGGCCTAAATTGTATAAAGTATTTTTGTATTGATTAGGATATATGTGTGTACCTAGACTCGTGTCGCAGAATCTCCGTGGGCGGCGGTGATCACTTACCACCAGGTGACCCGCATGTTCGTTTGACCCCAATCACATCAATGATAATCTGATGCCTTTGATTTCGGCTATCTTTGCTTGGGAGGAAGTTTAAAAAAAGTAATTAAATTAATAAAAAACTATCTCCGTAATTATCGTAACCTAAGATTGAAAAACGTGTAAACGATCTTAATTAAATATGTTGCCGATTCACAATCCGAAAGTTAGTTTTAACTTTAAGAGTAATAAAAAAATGGTGAACTACCTACCACAAGCGGTAGAAGTAAAACCTTTGAAAAGAAAGCGAGAATAGCATATGTCTCATTGTTCTCCAAACCCGAAGGCAAGCAAGACACTGCTGCCATTCTGCCTAACACAGTGTTTACTCCCACAAATTTTCGCCACACAGAATTTCAAAGCTCTCCCATAAGTTTTACTTCAACAGTACATTGTTTTTTTTAACCAGTAACAGTAACGAGGATGCAAGTTCATTTTCGCACGACGTTACTCGCGATTTGTGGACGACGGTCCTGTGTCTGCTACAGCGTGTTCGGACTACGTAACGGTCGAGTAGATCTAACATAACTTATCTAACAAATGATAGATTTAAAATAAATTGATACAGTTAACGTAGTTTCAGAGGTAGGTTAAAATTATAAGAGCGCTAGCAAGCTACTTACTCTTTTATTAATATAACATCCTGTAATAAAAACATGGCAACGTGCAACAATAAAGTCTGTTGCGTATAAAAAACGGTCAGGCGTTTGTGTTTTGTTAAGGTAATATTACACAACGTGAGTGATAACAGTCGTAAGCTAGAATTTTACTACTCCACAGAGCGTGGTTGGTGAAAAACACAGTTGTGCCCTTGTCTAAAAGAGCCCATAAAATTCTTACCTTAACGAGCTTTCAGATAACACTGCGACGATAAGGACCTTTCGGAGCACATAAAATTGTCTATTTAAATTCTACAACTACTTACGTTTCTTGTTTGTAGATGTTTGTTATCTTTAACAATTGAATAATCAATTTTTATCGTTAAGGAAAAGATGATACTGCAAGCGTCATTTTAATAAAATTTATAGTAAATCAATTGAACCTAATCGTCTCACATATAATTACAGTCAAGTTAATCATTGTAAGTTTAAATAGTTGCTATTAGTTTCATAACTATATTAGATGAGAAAAGTATAAATGTGTAGTGAGAAACTGAATAAAGATTTATAATCGAAACATTTGTTTTTTGAAGTAAACCTTCTTTAGGTGCGACTAGGAGGTAACTGGACGACAATGTAAGGGAAGGCCGTTACGGCAATATGGTGTCACGTTACTGTACCATCCGGTTTTTAAATATTTGTGATTTTGTCAATAAATAGTTAATAAAAAAAACTAGAGGGCATGGCAGACGTTGTTCCGCCCTGATTTAGAAAAAATCCTTGATAAATTATATATCTAACAAATGTTCCTCATGAATCAATCTATCCATTGGTGAAAACCGCATAAAGATTCGTTAAGTAGTTTTTGAGTTTATCGCGAATAGACAGACAGACATACAGACGTGGTAGCAGACTTTGTTCTATACTATGTAATGATTTGAAACAAAAAATAATAATAAATATTAAATGGAATAAAAATCATAAAATAAAATAAATTATGTATATATGCGTGCGCGACCGTGCTGCTATCTGGTTTAAATGTAAGTAAGTAACAAATTAAATTAAAGCTTTATTATCTTTATTGTCATCTATCAGCTAATTTGGAACTTGAATAACACAGGAAATATTATTAGCAACTCTTTGTTATAAAGTAAATAAAATATAAAATGGTCGAACAGATTACTATGATAAACTAAATTTAACGATGAATAATTCTCCGGTTCAATTACCAACAAGATATGGCATGACTATTGATGCATTTTTCTCAAGAAATTTAGAATATTTGCGGAGCAGAATTTATGTTTCTAATTTCAGATATCATAAACAAATCATCATATTTGGAGTATGATAGTAAAAAAAAATATTTAAAAAAAGATGAATAGTGGTCGACGATAATAAATATATATATTACTAGTGTTATCATCATCATCAATAAAGGCCCTTTTAACCGACTTCGAAAAAGGAGGAGTTTACTACGTTCGGTTGTATGTTTTTTTAACCGACTTCAAAAAAAGGAGGAGGTTATCAATTCGTCTGTATTTTTTTTTTTTAACCGACTTCAAAAAAAGGAGGTGGTTATCAATTCGTCTGTATTTTTTTTTTTTTTTGTTACCTCATAACTTTGGACTGGGTAAACCGATTTTGATTATTCTTTTTTTATTTGAAAGCTGGTGCTTCCCATGTGGTCCCATTTCAATTTGGTCCAGTTCCGACAACGGCATCCAG
>MU158728.1:2322117-2371623 GCA_015888305.1 Antheraea pernyi | reverse complement strand
TACATCTCTAGGTAGCACACATATTCATATGTTTTATTTCATTTGGTTAATTTGATAAACTATTTATTTTCCGCTTTTTAGTGCCTTATGGGTTTTTGATTGATATTGAAGTCGGTTAATACTTTTTTTTGAAAATTTACTTTATTTAAATGTATGTTAATCGATATCTCCGTCAATTATGATCCGATTTTAATGATTCTTTTTTTATTTAAATTGATTATATTCAGAGGTAGTCCCATATAAATAATTTGCGCTACCTAATAATATATTTGAAGTCGATGCCAACCTACATTTCAAATTTGTTGCAGGTAATAAAATATGTATACTATACACATGTATAGTAAGTTAATATAATAATTCAGTTATTTTTCGCTTTTTAGTGCCTTCTTAGTTTTTCACATTGAAGGCGGTTTATTTTTTTTGTAATTTTTTTATATTATATTTAATCGCCATCTCTTATAACGCCAAAGAAGTTTTACTTCAATCTCGTGTGACGGTGATACGTACTCATTTTTTTGTAATTGAACCGTTGATGAATTATCTGTGAGCGTTTTCGGACACCGCGTTGATTGGTTTGAACGTAGGTTCGAATCCTTGTAAATAAGTCGAAGCTTTCGGTGAACGAAAACGTTGTGGTGAAACCATGGCATAGTGGTAGGGTTTTTTTTGTAAGTCCGCTTTTTTTTATTGTAGCACGGCAAAGTGACTGCACTGTGCCTGATGGTAAGCATAGTACAATAAAAACAATGGCGACCACCGAGTGACACTATCCATCGCCGGCCTGTGAAAAGCTGGATATGCACAGGCTGATCCTGAACCGCGACCCGCAGAAGCGAATCACTATGACGGGCTTTTTCGGCATACACATGGTGGTTGCGACCCAGTCAGGCTGTAAAACCCTACCACCCCGCTTTCGCCATTGCCTCGTTCGTTATTCAGCTGGGTGCACCACGTGCAGGTGAGGTTGGCTTGGATGTCTCAAGTCTTAGATGTTATTCGACACTCCTTACACCCCAATACGCTTGGCTAACTGCCACCGTCAAATTGAAAATCTATCTTCAAGTATTTGTCTGTTTCGGTAGCTACAATTGCGAGACAGTCTTCTTCTAGGCTTAGCGTGGTTACCATCTTGGACCACACCGTTAACTCACATCAGATGATATTGCGATGAAACGCTAAAGTCTAGAAAGTATAAAACAGTAACAATCATATTTCTATCTATACTAGTAGGCGTCCAGTGGTCGACATTCGACCATAGTTCATTGATTTTTTTAAAGGGATACATATTATAATCATAGTTGTATGTTATAATATTATTGTTGAATGTAGAATGAAAAAGGGTAATTGGAACGTAAGAGTACAATAATACATACAGTCGAGCTTAGCAACCTCCTTCACAAACATTCCGATATACACGTATTCATTTGTGAATCATGCAATTTCGATTGTATGGTTCACAAATGTATATATGTATGAATAGCTTAGAATAGTTAGCTAGGTCAGGCGCGACTTTTTCAAGGTAACAGCCCAAGCCGAGGTGCGCGTGCGCCCTTGTGTATGTTACCTAAAAAACCAAATCGGCTGAGTGCCTTAAGCGCTCGCCTTAGTAGTCCGGTGAAGCTGTGAAGACCCTGCAGGGTCAATAGCGTAGTCAGTTCGAGAAAAAAAAAAACCTCCTTCACAACCTTTTTTGAAGTCCTTTATTGACATATGTCAAAATGTCTTTTTTATTTACATGTGTGTATATGTTGTGTAAATTTGAAGCAGTAGTGTGAGTAATGCATATTTTAATTAATATAATGTACTTCTAATGCATTTTATATAAAATAAATAGCTTTCTGCACTTCTCCTCCATATAAACTTTAACTATGCCAAGTTTCACGTTCATCCGTTCGCCCAATTCCGTTAAAAAGGGATACAAAGATTAGGCTTCACGTATTAATATATAGATAATATATGTGCATATACGACTAGAAAGACACCTTATGCTCTCCAAAAATTAAAATAATAATCATAAACATGCGAGTACTATTTATTACTATTTAGACACACGGCTATTCTCATTCGAAGCTATAGATAGATTATATTATGGCAATTAAACTAATAGGCATACATATTTTTATTGATATTTAGTATACAGACATAGAACTGACTGTTATACTCATCATACAGAACTTAGTAAACATGTTTCGTGGCCTTACCAGCTACCTCTTGTCACAATGGTAGAGTTTACTAAATACTGCGTCATCAGACTTGTCCATAGAAAAAGAAACGTCGTCGATCTAATCAATATTTTGAATAATAGAGCTTTAATTTACCAACGGCGCACATAATAGCCCATCCGCGTGGATTTTGTGTGATATTTGGCAAGCATAACAAACATATCTTTAATGGAAGAAGCGGAAATAAGTTGACAATGTTAATAATACAAATAGAGAGAAGCCAGAGGAATTTTGAAAACGTCACAGTAAATACCAGATTTTGCAAAATTAATTTGAAGGTATCGTCCTGCCACTTAGTTCAGAATCAATACATACAGTAAGCAATTAGGCCTGTATAATTGGATCCGCCGACGTACTCGTAGTTCGGAGCGGGCAGGAATCACGAATTTGTAATTTACCAATTAAGTGTCCGATGTGCGTCATCTCCCTTTTATTTGGACGTGATGATAAATGGTGGAGTTGAATAATCGCTTACTTTTTGACTCATCCTAAATGAATCCATTCGCTGATTAACATATGTATTATAGGGACGATATAAATACAACCACATACAAATAATCACTTTGAATTTTCGAATGTAAAATTTAACAGAAGCTTTCAATCCATTATTGGTAATTTAACTGTTTGAATAACTATACATCTATATCTATAATTATAATAAGAATGATCTAACGTGTCTGTACTTTATAGATGTTTGATAGAATCATCATATTTGAAGTATGATAGTAAAAAAAAATATTTTAAAAAATGTATTGTGGTCGACGACAATAAATGTATATATTACAAGTTACATCATCAATAAATGCCTTTTAAACCGACTTCGAAAAAGGAGGAGTTTACTACGTTCGGTTGTATGTTTTTTGTTGTTGTGAAAAAATTGTCGCAGATGTCTTGGATCAAGTAATAAAATATATTTCAATCGTTTTTAGAAATGTCTGCCTGTCTGTCTGTCTCTTTTTTTGAACACGCATCACTGCTAAAAAACTGCGTTGACGATAAAACCTCAGGAAAAAATCATAACGCATATCCTCGAGTGACATTTAGTTTTGGTTTTATTAAAATCTGTTCACTCTATCAAAAGTTATTGTAATTTTAATGGCGACGCGACTTAAGTACAGGAGGAAAGTGGATAAGTATGTGGACTTAGTACATTCAGATTATTTTATTCGTCACTGTATTTTTATATTAGGTTCTAATAAATATTATAAAAAAAAATTATAGTTAAATAATAATTAAGATACTATATAGATTAAGTATAATAATAATATCTACGTAAGTCTTGCTCACTGTATTTAATCTGCACTACATTTAAAACGGTTTTCCAGTAATGAACATACAAATTAGAAAAAAAGGTACGGACCATAAGTCTGTAGAAAAAAGAAATAAAAGTATACATATACCTAAATATGATTAAATACTTTTTCGTCTAAATTTAAATGGAGTGGCCATTTTCATTTCTTAAATGTCATTGCCGCCATATTAAATTTAGATTAATGTTAGGTAAACGATATTAGGTATCTTAATGAGCATCACAAGTAACAAGATTAAGATCTTGCGGATACCTTAGTAGTTTAGAGGCTAAATAGTTTATCATACTAACTTTTTACATAAATCTTTTTAAAGTACCAGTCCTGCCTGTTAATCTATGCAAGAAATGTATTTAAATTAGGAGAACTTTGGGGTGTAAGGGGTGTCGAATAACATCTATGACTTGAGACATCCAAGCCAACCTCACCTGCACCTGCTGAATAACGAACGAGGCAATGGCGAAAGCGGGGTGGTAGGGTTTTACAGCCCGACTGGGTCGCAACCAGCATGTACATGGCGAAAAAGCCCGTCATAGTGATTCGCTTCTGTGGGTCGCGTTTCGGGATCAGCCTGTGCATATCCAGCTCTTCACAGGCCGGCATGACAGCGGCGACCAGCGATGGATATTGTGTCACTCGATGGTTGCAATTGTTTTTCGATTGTACTGTGCTTACCATCAGGCACAGTGCAGTCATTTTGCCAGCTACAATTAAAAAAAAAGAACTATTTTTTTATGTATGAAAAGATTTTGCTACATATATCTGGCATATAGCTTGGGCATATTATGAAAAGAGATGAAAGACATGTAACTAAAAAATTTTGGAGTATTGAAGGTGGATGGATAAAGGAAGACCGAAAGAGCTATGGATGGATTGTGTGAATAGTGATATGTGTATAAAAGGTGTGAATACTGAGATGACATCTGATAGACGAGAGTGGAAATGGAAAACGTGTTGTGCCGACCCTACTTAGGTGAGATTAGAATAAGAAGAAAAAGAAGTAGAAGAATATCAAGAAAGACAATCTTCAGTTCTGAAGCAAAAGCTATATATATATATATATATATATATTATTACATAGTATAAAATAAATTCCCCTACCGCGTCTGTCTGTCTGTCTGTTTTCAATAAACTCAAAAACGACGGAACGGATCTTTATGCGGTTTTCACCAGCATGGTTTCAGCATGAATGGGTCGTCTCGCCCGGGGTAGTACCACCCGACACACAGAAACACCGACGTGAAGTAACAGTGCTTGCATTGTTGCGTTTCGTTCGGTCAGTGAGAGCGTCGGGGGCTCACCTTCCCTCATTTTCCCCCTTTTTTTTTTCCCCCCCCCCATCACAGGCTGGCAACGTACTTGCGATTCCTCTGGTGTTGTAAGTTTCTTGAACGGTGATGATCACTTAACACATCAGGAGACCCACCAGTTCGTTTGCCTCCTTAATATTTTTTTATACAAAAAAAAAGGTCCAGTACTTTTTTCTTGGTGAAGCGTACCCTGTATTCTTTTTTGTGCAGCACCTGATATTGTTTTTATGCAAGATTTCATGATAATCGCTTGACTAGTTAAGGCATGATAGCGTAATAGAAATAAACATAAAACCCACTTTACAAATTTATAATTTTCAAACATTTTCTTACACATAAACTTTGACAATTACAAACACATAAAAAAAAATTACCCCAGTAAATGTGGCCGTCCTGTAGTATAGTATTATGTGTAAGTATATTCAACAAATGAATTTTATTTTTATAAATGTATGTAAAAACGTTTTTGATATCATATAACTTGTTTTAAAGAAAGATTTTACACCGAGAAACTCGTTAATTAAGCTTGTAATATATTTTAGTAGAGTTCAATAGTTGCACACCGGTATTAGTGTGTCTGAGTTTGCGGAAGCTGTCTGGACTTCCAGAATAGCCGTTCGTGCAGTAAACTTCGGAACTAGAACATAACAATTCTAGCTCCCGAGGTTTACCTGAAACTTTGTATCCGGTTATACAATGTAATCAGAAAAGTAATCGAAACATTACGAATATAGAATTTCAATGTTGTTGGACGGAAACTTTCTTTACGGTAGATGAAAATTATTCAATAGCATAATAATGAGGCAGAATTGGTATACAAAGAAGATAATTATCTAAATATCGATATATACCATTACATCGAAGTTTACTCAAATAATTCTATAAGTAATGCGTAGGTAATTTTACAGCTTTTGATAATGTTGGAATTATTATAACAAGAACCTAATTTAAAAGCGCATACATAATTTGACACTAATGACGTTGGAATTTTCAAGAATCTTCAAATTGCTCTATTTCAATTGTTTATGGTCAAAAATTACCATATGGTAGGCCTGTTCCTAAGCCCGTCTGGGTAGCTACCACTGACAAGTTGAACATTTGTCGATAAACACCTATAGGTATGTTCCGGCATCTGCATTCGAGAGCTAAGTCCCAGTCTAGGTTCAATGTATTCACCATCTTGGTTCACATAGTCATTTAACGTCAGCTGAAATTATGGTCAAACGCTATAACCCGTTAAACAAAAATGTGTCTTAACCATAGGTCCCCCATACATTTTGTCTCCTACATCGTTCGCAGTGATTTTCGGTTGTGTTGACCCCATGCTTACCTGACATTGATTTTTTCCCAATTCCACATATTCAAAAACCTATGTATTGAAAAGGTAGTTTTATCATATATGTAGATAGATATATCTTCATATAAAGAGGCAGTATTTAAGTAGGTAGTATCTGTATTGTTTTATGTAAGGTAAGCCAAATTAAATCCACGATCTATTATCGTTGACCCTTATTTGCATCTCAATGACCTCCAATTTTTTTTTTTCGCTGACATTGACCTCTTTGCTAGTCGTCGTTGATATATACCACTTCGGGACTCATAGGTCTAAATTGTGGATAAGTATAATCAGTTTCTCAATTTCAGATATGTAGAATCTATAGAGGAAAGTTCAATAACTGAATATGAGGTAAGTTCGACTTTAATAAATGTTGGTAATCTCTCGCATAAACGCGTACGAAAGGAAACCGTAGTAGCGTCGTCCTCACTACCGAGTCTGCTGTGTAACTTGTAAATTAATGGCGTCGTAAACATTGTCCGTTTCCATTTGCGAACCTCCTATTTGCCTATTCATTTTATCCAAATTAATTATAACACTCCACTGTCAAACAGTTTTAACAGAGCAGTGAAAATAATCTAACATGAAAATATATATTCACGAAAATGTTAAAAGATATTAATAGGAGAGTGTTTTATTATTTATGTACTGTTTGGGCGTCTGCGACTTTGGTAGTCTTACTTTTTATATTCTATTCACGTCAGCGTCAGTCAGATAGAATTCAATATACCTGGCATGAAAATATTTTTAACATAAAATCTGCTTGAATATTACTGATGTTTTTAGAAATATCTCGTTTATAATTTTCTACGGTAATAAATTTCTTTTAGTTTCTCCAATTTGCTTTAATAAGGGTATATAATATACTTTAATAAAATATTTATGTGACTTATTATAATTATCTTTAATCTCACCTATTATTATGATTTTTTTTTTAAATCAGCATAAAGATTTAAAAATTTGAGGATCATATATACCATGATTGATTGAAATAATTTCGAAAAGTATATATCATTTTTAAAATACTATATTACTTATAAATATTACTCACTAGCGAATTGTTGGCGATCCCAAGCTCACAAACGGTATCTAATCATTAAGTCTAAGGAGAAACGTCGCCTCTTTATGTGTGTTCTACCGTTTGTATAATGGGTTGTGTTCCGAGGAATTGTTCAACATTATTCAGTTTAGCTTCTTTCCACTATCGTACCGCTCGTCATCGGCAGGGAATTCATCCTCACGCATTGGTACCGAAATGATCTCGGACGGTCCGGTTCTAGAGAGGTTTTCTCCCACGAGCTCTCCGATGTGGAATAAGCTTCCTACTGAGGTTTTTCCTGGTGAAAGTAGGGAAAAGTAAATAGGTTATTGAAGGCTCTTCAACGCGTATGTGACACTTCTGATGTTACAAGCGTCCATAGGCAGCGGTGACTGCTTAACATCAGGCGATCCGCATGCATGTTTGCTACCATCGTAGTATAAAAAAAGCTTTTGCTTTTAGCTTTACTTCGGTTGTTGAAATGCAGATGTGATACATTTTTATAGACGAAAGGGACACTATGTCTACTTCTTTACATGTGACAAAATGTGTGTGTAAACATTTCATGACGTTCAGTTGAGTAGTTAAAGCGTAACAAACAAAGAAAAGTAAGTGTGATAAAGACCATACAGTATCAATATTTGTAATTAATAGATACAATATTTGTAAGAACAGTTCTTCACTTATACATCATAGGTTCATAGGTGGTAGAGCCATGCTGAAGCTATTACTGGTTTCAGCTGGAATGGGTCGGCTCTCCTGAGACAGAAAACTGACGTGAAGTAGCAGTGCGTGCATTGTTGCGTTTCGTTCGGTCAGTGAGAGCGCCGGAGATCCACTTCCCTTCCCCTCTCCTCTCTCCTCTCCCTCTCCCTCCCCTAAGCCTTCCCCCCGAAGGGTGACAAGGCACTTGCGACTCCTCTGGTGTTGCAAGTGTCTTTGGACGGTGGTCATCACTTAACATCAGGTGACCCACATGTTCGTATGCCACGTATGATATAAAAATAAACATCAAAAATTCACAAGGAAAGAGGGACATTAAATTGAAATGCCTTGCTAGATTCACGGCGGAGTCACAGCGAACTTTTATGAGTTGTAATAAATTATCCAATGTCATCTCTCTACATGTTCACGTATTTCACTGTCTTTCCTTATATAACGCTAACTAAACCTGACAATATGACTTGATACCTATGACCTTTGAGCGACATTATGCTACGATTTCATATGAATGTTTTAAAGGTGCTATGACATCGTTTCTGCCATTTCGTGGCCGGTTGAATGCTTAAAGGTTACATAGTACTGAATACGGCTGTGTGTCTATAGACGCTTGACCGTTACCTGGACGTTTTAAAATATTATGCAATTAATTAATAGGTTTATGATGCAACTGTAATTTACGACACTATATAACGTCGTTGTATTAAACAATATCAATTATGTATTGGCAATTACAGAATTTATCATTGTAAGTCAATATACCTTTAATTTTACGCTTCATACAGTTGGTGAATTCTATACTGAAGGTGAATAACAAATCCATCTATATTATAAAATCTGTTATTCTCTATATATAATTCACTGTTTTTTTTTATTATACGATAAATGTTCATTATATACTAGTCACGAATATGAAGTTAAAATAATTTTGTCTGTTTGTTTATGTCCTAATTTAAGTAAAAAACGGCTTAACAGATTTTTATTAAATTTTGTGTATGGCAAGTACGCGTCATTTATAAAATGATACGATATGAACGTTATCAATACTACTTTAAGAATTTTGTAAAAAAAAAAAACATTAATTATTAAAATGCGTTTGTCGAATGATTTGATAAAATTTTATACATAGCCAATATTAGTAATAGGAACACTTAACATTTCATAAAAGTAATACAATATATTAATTAATAAAAATAACCAAATCCAACTGATTTTAATGAAATAACGGGAATTATTTATCTTTCTGATGTTGATAGGTAATAAATACAAACTATTAATAATACTTTTGGAGATAGTAGAAAAGTGATTTAAAAAAAAAACGATTTTCATGATATTTTATACACATGAGGTTTTTGATTGATTTGTTTGAAAACGATAGCCTGTATGAATTATCAGTAATATTAAAAAAAAATTAAATATAGTCAAATTTTAATATCATGGAGCAAAATAACAAGTCAAAAATGATTGCTGCTTTAAAAATATAATATCAAAAAATATTTTATAGATTAATTTAATATGCATATTAATTTCTTAATCTTAGATGAGTCTCATATACCGGTTTCAATGAAATGCAAACCGGATCAATTTGACACTCTCGGACTGTTGTACAAAAGTTGAACTAGATCACCTTTATTTTGCGGACAAGTTGCTGCCCGTGACGTTGTTTGATCTGTATATTATCTCAATAATATGATCGAAATCTATCCCTTCATTTCTGAATGATTCGCATACAACGGCCGACATTGGCACTACGCCGGGATATTGAGCCTCTTTGCGTCCTTTATCGCATATACCACGGTGAGTGTTCAGCGGAGTTGTTTGGACTTATATCTGTCGCTACATTCCACTACCGTACAACCCACCTGAAACTGCAATTCCATCCACACCACCTGGATGGATAGAAGTCTTCTACGGTGAGGTTCTCAAGGTTATTTCTGCCTCGTACTTCGACCCTGTGAAATCGTATCCCAGCGGCGGTGTTTTCAAACTAATACGAGCTACAAACCTTCAAGAAACGAGCGTACTCCTTTTTAAAAGGCCGGTAACGCACTTGTGGTTCCATCTGACCCACCTGTTCGTTTGCCCCCTATAATATAAAAAAAGAAAAGAAAGACATTTATCGTTTTATTCATGCGAGTGCTTGTCTAGTGGTCAAACTTGTACCACAGAGAAAAAAACCATTTTACTCATTCATTTTTTTTATTGTAGCACGGCAAAATGACTGCACTGTTACTGATGGTAACCACAGTACAATCCAAAAACAATTGCGACCACCGAGTTACTCTTTATTCCGAGGTGCTAATTAATATGAATGGAATTTGTTGGACGATGTTTGCAAATTTTGTTCCATTTTTAAACCACCTTGATACAGGTATTTTAAGTAAGAATAATGCGAGGCTCTCAGGGAGAAGGGACTGCACCCGGAGCACGTTCGGGAGATCAAAGGGAGGAGAGGAAGACAGGGGAGCATCTTTTTCTGCTCTCTAAAGAGAAAACCAAACACGATCCCAGAAATATACGAGATCTCATCACTCCTATACATGGACGTGAGAATAGAAGGATGGCGTGGGAAGAGGGGCCCGGCACAATGCCACCGGTGCCAGCAGTTCCGGCACTCATCCCACAACTGTCACCGCCCAATCGCATGTGTGCGATGCGGCGGTCCGCATCTCGCGTACCAATGCACGCGCCCACTCGAAGAACCGCCAACCTGCGTAAACTGCGGGGGAGCCCACCCCTCCAACAACGTGACGTTATGTCCGGTGTACAGGAGGGAACACAGAAACCGCAGAGCCAGTACCATCGCCAGGACAGGTGATTCCAGAAGAGCGAAGACGTACGTGGCTCCTGCTCAAGTGGATGTCGAGGAATCGGCGGCGGGCAGCCTAATGGCGGTCGCTAACGATCCCTCTCACAGAAGAGATCTGAAGAAAATAAAGAGAGCTACCACCCGATAGGGCGCGACCACGCAAGAGACTCTTAGTGAAGACCTGGTGGCAACTCACGCATGAAGAACTCGCAACCGCCGGCACCCATGATTCCAGTCACCTCCGCAAGGGGGCGATACTCAATCACCAACCAGCGCGCGACATCATATTACACTACAGTGTAACTCAAAGGACCTGTCCGTTTTAACGGGCAGCGATGGACATACTACTGAAGAAGGCGATCGCCTTGAACAGTTACCTCACCAGTTACAAGGGTAGGTTGAGAAGACTCCGACAGATCAGGCTGTAAAACCCTACCACCCCGCTATCGCCATTGCCACGTTCGTTATTCAGCAGGGTGCACGCGCAGGTGAGATTGGCTTGGGTGTCTCAAGTCTTAGATATTATTCGACACCCTTTACACCCCATCCGACACCGCTTACACCTCTAACACTAAAGCTCGTCAATGGCTTCAAAACAAAAAAAAGAATGAATTAAATAGGCTGAAAAACAGAGGAGGGAGATGTTCTTATCCGTTTTCCCACTGTCTATTTATATGTAGGTAGATATAATCTCTGACCAACAACTGTGCGATATTGATCGGAATGCCCATTATAGTAATAAATTAATCCAATTAAAATTATTCATTTTTACTGTTAATGAATTATCATTATATTATTTTTATCTACATTATCTAGTTAATAACATAACATTTAACTAGTCACATCAAAAACTATCGTTTGAAATATTTATAATAAGGCATTACATTTCCGAGGTTACATTTTGTGGTTACCAGGCACGTTAATCTTGGAAGATTCACGCAAGCCTACAGCCTACATAAGTGATGTTTCATTTACGCCTAGCTGTGGTTTACTATAAGCGTTCGTAGGATTTTCCATAAGATTCCAACCGAGGAAATTAAATCTATTTTTTAGCCTTTGATATTACAATGACTATACGTTTTTTTATTAAATATATTTATGTTGTTTATTGAAATCGAATATATATATTGTCTTATATAAAGAAAGATCAAGTAATACTACTGACTATTAGGAAGCATCGATAGTTTTTCTTTGAATTGAAATAAAGTCTTTGTTACTGTTATAACTTTTCTCATATGAAATAGAAACAAAAACAATGAATTTAAAAATTGTAATTTGTAATTTAATTTTAGATTTTTTGTGTTCATTTTTTACTATTTATTTTATTAACATTAATAATTCTATTCTTATATTATATTAAGGTTTATAAATAAAGGTAATTGATTAAATATTAAATGAATGGGATAAATGCAGGGTTGGTGAAATTGTGAAAGTTGTCAGGGATAGTTTTTCAGCCAACCATGGTCTTCATCCTCAAGAGGAAAGTGTATAAAACTATTATAAGAGCAGTTATGCTGTATGGATATGAATGTTAGGCTGCAAAAGAAATGAATGAGAGCAGATAAAACGTGGCGTTAAGATGGATAAGATTAAGAATGAATCTATCAGCGGAATTTTGAAAATAGCATTAGTGACAGAGAAGTTGTGGAGTAATACGGTTAACATGATATGGGCATGTCATGAAGAGAGATGAAAGTAACGTACCTAGAAAAGTTGTAAGTATGAAGATGGATGGATATAGGAGTAGAGGAAGACCGAAAAAGCTAACTGTGTGAAAAATGAGTTCAATGAGAAAGTTGGAGAATCATGGGCAATAATAAAGTTGACCTACTAACAAGATCAATATGTATGTCGTACATGTTTATATTCCACGTATAAGACAAATTAAATTACAGCTCGAAGTTAGTTCATAGTTCCGGCACCTATAATAACCCCACGTTCCCTTCGCTCGTATTGTCACAGTGAACAAAGTTTTGTTTAAAGGTCAGACCCTTTTAGATACCTGCAAAAGCGGTGAAAGCAATGTAGCATCCCGTGTCAATGAGACAATTGGCCTTCGTTTTAGAGGACGACCCCCAACAATCGATGAGAACCAATAATGAAGGGTGCCAAATATAGGATAGCTTGGAATCCAATAGTCTCTTTGTTTGTTATGTTATTCTTAGAGTGAGAGCCTAAATAAACTATCTTATAGAATGTTTATACATTGTTTAGAAACAATTATATTTTTTTATGGAACTGTACATATATGTAAATCTACTTTATGTATTACATTATACATGTATTGTAGCTGTAATCCGCTGTTTAGAATCGTAGGGTAATGCTATATATAGCTTACCTTCTTTCTCAATAAATGAGCTAATGCACGAATATATTTTTAATTGGAACTGAAATGTATGTATTTGAAGATAGAAAATCATCAGCTTTATAATATGAGTATATACAGACGCATTGAGTCTTAGTTAATTACAGTATAAAAAAGAAGCAATTTTCGTCTGTTTGGAGTAATGTGCTAGACAGGTAAAATAAAGTAGTAAGTGTACAGTTTCTAACACAGTCCCTAGGGTTAGCTAGAGGTAATGGAAGGGTTACGTTTGTCACAGAACATGTCTTGTGTCTCGCAAAGTTGCGATTTTGACAGTAGCACGCCCTAAATACTTCGAATGCTTTTGTTAAGTGTTACGCGAAATAGGATGAATCTTATATATTAATACGTGAAGCTAAAACTTTGTACCCCTTTTTAAGAGAATTGCGTGAATGGATGAACGTGAAATTTGGCATAGTTAAAGTTTATATGGAGGAGAAATGCAGAAAAATGCAGAAGAATTTCTTTTATATAATATGAATGAATTAATACATTAAATTAATTAAAATAAGCATTACTCACACTACTGCTTGAATTTTACACATGTAAATGAAAGACTTATTGACATCCATTTTAGTTTTACGTTCCAATATTTTGAACATGACTGACGTTGCATGCCTTACATGCCCTTTGAACTCAACTGGTCAAACTGTAGGTTAATTTTATAATAATATAATATGTAAATTCATAATATACATTAACAATTAATTGATAAATAATTCATCTTTAGTAAATTTATGGAACCCGTGATATAATAATTTTTCTTTTTCATCTTATGGAATGTCAACATTTTTAGGTGACAGGACTGCTTTCACTTCATGTTGTCATAAGAGTAAAGCAATATTAACAAAGTCAATGTAAATACTTTAATGTTTAGTGATCATCAAATAATGAATGATGAATCAAATGATGATTCAATAAAAAATGAGCCAAAAAATATTACGTAAAATCAAAATAAGAAAATTTGTTTGGTCATGAAAGTAATCTATGACTTAGATCTCCGCGGTTACAATGATGCAGTTCAACCTGATGTAGCAATTATATTTAGTACAGTTGATGACGAATTTTGAACAAAAATTAATTCATTCAAAAGTTAATGGTAGGTATTAAAACATCTTTGTTTTGCATTCATCATTTGATTCTATTGTGTATGCATTACTTTTCCAAACGATGATACTGGGTATATCACTATTCCTCATAATGTACAGACTACATTTAATTCAATATCATCCAGAAATAAATGGTGTCGTGTAAAATTAATTGCAAATAGTGTCGTAAGTTGCGATAAAATTCTTTATTTTCGTAAAGTTACATTTACTTAGAATTTGAAAGCCCTACCACCTTATGTAAACGCCTATTTTTGTTTCAAATTTATAATTAATGTCAATTTTCATTTAGAAATAATTTAAATAATTATATAATGAAAAAAAAATTGCAAATAACTGAGTAGCCATGATTAAAATCTTTGATTATAGATTATTGACAAAAGAACCCCAATTAAGTTCAAATTTACAAAAAATCAATGAACTATTGTCGAATGTCGACCACTGGGCGCCCACTAGTTATTATAATTTTAGCATTATGTTGAATCTTCTAAAATGGTAATAGATTTGTAATACGAATTTACAAAAGACATTAAAAAATGAACTAAAATACTAGCGCGTAGGTACATTTGATCAGCCTAAAGATAACAAGAACATCTGTAGTCGACGTTAATTTGAGTTTATTTGTGTAGCAATAAAATTTAAATTTGTGATGGCATAAAACAATAGAAGGAAACAATTTGATTCATTAGTTGCCGCTTTCAAATGTATGGCGTTAAGAAAATTTTAATTACACCTTAACGAAAACAAAACTCTATAAATTGCCCGAGTGAATATTCCGAAAGTTTAACGGACACAGTAATAAAATTTCATAAGCAACACGAATATAATGCGATTGCTCCGTGAATAAATTATTCCCTGTTTTATTCATTGCTCTCGAACCCTTTCGTGTGCCGAATAATAGGAAACTTCTTCAAAAACTTTTATTGTTTACACCGTTCTTTGAAAAGTCGGCACGAAGACGTTTTCTCTTTCGTTCTTCAACGTTACCGGTTTGTTGTCTTTCTCTGACATGTTATTGCTTACTCTGAGGCTGTTTCCTTCCTGGCCTTTATTGGATTGATATCGGATTTTTATTTTCTTTCTCTCTCCTCTCTGTAGCATATTGCTACTGTTGTTATTTTTCCGGCTCGTACAATACATTGTAGAAGACGTGGTTATTTTCTTATGAATAAGTCTAGGTATGTGATATGCTTTGTAAGTACATTAGAAAATGTGACCTTTCACCTACTTTGTAAGGTTACTTTGTACTTTTTTGGGGTGTAAGGTGTGTCGAATAACATCATAAGACTTGAGACACCCAAGCCTACCTCACCTGTACATGGTGAATAACGAATGAGGCAATGGCGAAAGCGGGGTAGTAGTGTTTTACAGTCCGACTGGGTCGCAACCACCAAGTATATGGCGAAAAAGCCCGCCATAGTGATTCGCTTCTGTAGGTCGCGTTTCAGGATCAGCCTGTGCATATCCAGCTTTTCGCAGGCCAGCATGACAGCGGCGACCGTTGATGGATAGTGTGTCACTCGGTTGTTTTTGGATTGTACTGTGGTTGCCATCAGGCGTGGTGCAGTCATTTTGCCGTGCTACAATAAAAAAAAAGTTTCAAGTTGAAATACTTCAAATAATTTCAGTATTTTTATCCAGATTATGATGCGACGACGTAATATTTTTAGATACATTTGTAACCACTCATTTGAAGGTTGGTGTAAAAGTTATCAAATATATAAGAAAATCGAATACTTGAAATCCTTTTTCATCTAACGATTCAGTGTTCTTGTTTAACATCTAAGTAATTGTTTGGTACATAATATTATCATGTATTATCTAACTGTATGTATCTTATCCCATTAAACAGTCAAATGGGAATAATGTGTTTTGTAAATATTGGCCTTGCAAACTAGAGAGATAACAAGGATTACTCTACGCAGCCTCTCTGTTTGTGTTGACAGTTATAAGTTTATTATATGAATTGTTTATTATACTCTGAAGCAACTGAGTCCTTGATTCTATTTCCTATACGTTAGAATCCGGTGAAATGGTTTCAGTTCTTTGACTTAACTCTATGCTTATAAATACGAATATATGATTGACCTAGTTTATAAGTTCTACCGTTATATTTTTTTGTGATAGGTCTTTTTAATATAATTTGTTATAACTTAATTATTATTGTCTTAAATTTTGTACGGCACTGTTGGTTAATATATTATTATAAGAATATTTACTGTAACTCGCAAGTTACATTAGCGTTTAATTTTAGATTTCTGTCAACGCAAGTAATTAAGCAAACAAATTCCGAGTGAAGCTAACTGAGTTATTGGAACCCTTGGTATTGTATCTCGTTTAAATAGGCAGTCACAGTTCGGTCCTTAACGATAATGCTCGGAACTCGTCGGGCGGTTAATCAGCATTTCACTTTTGCAATCCGCGGCACGCTCTTTATATTCATGGCAAATATACGTGAAATCCCACATTGCACGTTCCATTACCTTTGGTTTTTGATCTGCAATCTGACTAAGCTTATAGCTTGTAGCCTTAAAGGGCTTTGCCAGTTTCACCGCACGTAATGTCGAGTGTCTAATGGTACGCAATCGAAATTGCAACTAACGTAATAATGCTGAGTTGAAAGAAACAAAGTACAAATTGAGTTCGTGAGGCACACTTGCTGGTACACATGTGTGCTTCACTAATCATATATTCGTCATTAACTTAATTAGTGTACTTTATAACATTCGCGTTGTTGCGTCCAAGGCAACAGCCCAATCTGCCCAGTTTCGGCCACTTTGGCACTCTTGAACTTGTTGCCATGCGGCTGAGCATCATAAGCGCTCGCCACATTAACTCGTTGAAGCTGTGAAGGCCGCTCAGACCAATATCGTATAGTCAGTTCGAAAAAAAAAAACAAGGATGCCGAAGTGACCGATCCCCGGTTTAGGTCGTTGTTTTTCATACAATTCCGTGAACTGTCTCAAACTAATCATTCGATACAGCTAACTAAAAGTGTATGAATAATTCTTTGTACATATGCATGCAGTATATATTTGACTATATGCTAAGTGTAATTATTCAATAAATAAATAAACGTTCACTCATAGAATCTATTCATCTGTTAGTAGACATGCAGTTATAAAGTGCAATGTCGTGCAGTGACGTGAACTAGTGAATGGTAGTGCCCTTGTATAGAGTCATCCGAGTATCGAAGTACCTGCCTATACTGAGCTACCTATTAACTTGCATCACACGGATACCGACCTCGACCGTCACTCAGCAGTCACTTTTGATCTTGAATAAATATACCTTGTGATACAGGAACAGAGACTGCAAAAAAATATTAAATTCATATAACTATCGCGCCGATCGGGCTTCGCATAGGTGGCGTGTTCTAATGCACCGACATAAGTATTTAAATGATATAAATATTTTTTTGGATCATTCATATTTACAGTTCATCAAATTGTTAGAAGATAAACTACGTAAGGATCTGCACACGAACGGCTTTTTTGGGTTGTGTATAGTTTTTAATTTCCTAAGTCATTTATTAAAATCATATTACACTATAAAGGGCTATCTTAATGTATATTAAATACCTTAATTGGACATAGATTAATACTATACCAGTTAAAATAACTGCGCAAATAACTAATTATTTTTTAATAATATGTAAAATATAAAAATGCTTACTGCAAGTTATCCTTAAGCGATAAGTATGTAATATGTGGGACTTTTATGTACTTCTTATAAATATGATATGCACGTGTTATATATATCGAAAGAATCGCTCTATACGAAAATGAAAATTGAATCACAATATATTACATAGTTTAAAAGTACTATGAGAACACATGACAGACACGAAAAGCAACTTTGTTTTATAATGTTCATAGATATAAATTATGCTCAATTTCAGAAAACAAGACTCGTCTAGTGTTCGAACTTCGACCATAAACGTTTTCCAAAATTTTTATTGATCACACTAAAGCTCGTTAGTATTTACTAAACAAAAAAAGAATAAAGAAAATCTGTTGAGTAATAGAGGAGGAAGAACATCTCCTGTTTTCCCACATTAACCGTTTTCCCAATGCCGATTTATATTTTAAATATTTCTTTAAAAGTATGTCTTAATTCATCACTATCATTACTTATTATAAAACAAAGTCCCCTACCGCGTCTGTCTCTCTGTTCGCAATAAACTCACCAGTAGATAAAGTGATTCCTAAGGAAGATTTAGGTATATAATGTGTTGAGGTTTTTTTATTATCGGGGCGGGACAACGTCCGCTGGCTCCGCTAGTTGTATTATAATTTGCTAGATTATTTGAAGATTATTTTTGAGATAATCGAGTTAAAAGCTTATAATGTCCGGATGCATGCTTTATAAAACTGATTTTCACAATAAGTTATCATTCATTGATAACATTAAATAGATATATATGATGTATTTATATAACGAAAACAACGTCCCTCATAGAAGTTTACTTAACGTAAATATGAAAGGTGAAGGAATACAAATGACGAGAAATATAATTTATGATGAGGGTTCCACCTACGCAAACAAGTAATGTGGAAAAAAAACATTGGCTGCTGACCTAAGTCAACTAACCGAACGGTCGCAGATAAATAAAAGATGGTAATGAACCCTCTTAGTGCTGATAAGGTATCGACGCGGCCGGACGATAATATCGGAAATGCATTACGTTTGATGTTTAAAGTTGCTGCTCTATTTTTAATTGCAGCTGTTATTCTATGGTATAGTTTGTTGTTATATTTTGTTATAATACTATTCTTTGTTTGATATTTTTATAGTAAAACTGATATTGTGTAAATATTTTCCGTATTTATCTTCGCAGTTTGCAGGTGACAAAAATGTTCAAATATTTTTTCCCTATATTATTTGTATGGGAAAATTTAAAGTTCGTTGGAGGAACTCTTAAAATTTGAAATTAAGAGCTGTCCTTTGGGCATAATTTTTGTTTGGATATATACTACGATATATTGGGGTGAGAGCAAGAAAAAAATCGACTTTCTTGGCACATCCTAATATAGCATATACAGTCCACTTCAAACTGCTGCACAGTACACAAATTAAGGTAAAAAAAACTTATTATATTACATGTGTTTAATAAGCACCGCGATAAATGTAGTACACAAATTTAGGTACAAATATACTAGGTATATTACATGTATTAAAACTACATGTGGCAGAGATGCGAATGTTAAGGTGGATGTGTGGTGTAACTAGAATGGATAAGATTAGGAATGAATATATCAGAGGAAGTTTGAAAATACCACCAGTAACAGAGAAGTTAAGGAGTAATAGGTTAGCATGGTATGGGCATGTTATGAGGAGAGATGAAGACCATGTAACTAGAAAAGCTTTGAGTATGACGGTCGATTGATATAAGAGTAGAGGAAGACCGAAAAAAGGATGGATGGATTGTGTGAAAAATGATATGTGTGTAAAAGGTGTGATGACTGAGATGACATCTGATAGGCGAGCGTGGAAAAGGAAAACATGTTGTGCCGACCTTACTTAGTTGGGATAAGGGTAAGAAGATGATGATTACATGTGTTAAACACCGAGATAAATTGAGGAGAAATATATGTCACTTGTAGTATCCTCCAATAATATTTTAACTCTGTTTTGTATTAAACACTTAACGATATTATGCGCAAGCCCGAACTTACGTCTATATTCAAAGCGACCAAAAATGAAGACAGATAATGGCTGTACTAGATAGATGTTTGTTCCAATTAATTATTGGAAATGAAACAATACTGAAATTCTTTATTATAGTAAACACTATTTTTAAATATTATGGTGGGTGGTAGAGTCACACTGAAACGATTACTGGTTTCAGCATGAATTGGGTCGGCTCGTCCGGGGTAGTGCCACCCGACCCACAGAAACACCAAAGTGAAGTAACAGTGCTTGCATTGTTGCGTTTCATTCGGCCAGTGACAGCGCCGGAGGTCCACCTCCCCTCAACACTTCTCCTCCCCTCCTCTTTCCCCCCACTCGCAAACGTAGGCTACGCACTTACAACCCCCCTGGTGTAGCTAGTGTCTATGGGCGGCGGTGATCACTTAACATCAGATGACCCGCCTGTCAATTTGGTATGATAGAAAAAAAAATGGTCTCACCTTCTACGAAATTAAGTAATATTGAATTTTGTTATTTAGGTAAACATTATTTTTGAATATTGTCAAGATTTTTTTCAAAGGAATGCATTAATAGTACTTTACTATGTAGAAGATGTAGTGGTTTTAAGGGAGTGTATCATTTAGATGTTTAATAGTGATTAATTACTTGATTGATATATTAATATAATTACTTCATTGGTCTTACAAAAGTCAAATCTTTTTGTTCGTTAACAATACAAAAAATAATGCAATTATAAAATTATAGCTTATTTTCTACTACTTTTTCTTATCGCGAATTTATCGTTCTGTATTAAAATAACATGTTGTTATTTCATGTTACGATAAAAATTGCATTCCTAAACAAACATCTCGTAATATTTACAAATACATTAGCTGATGCCCGCGACTTCACTCTCACAAAAATAGTTTTATTGTTTCCTAGAAACTATGTTTTCACTTTATTTATTGTATTACTGTCTTATGTTTTTTTGTAAATCTTTTTATATTTTTAAGTTACGTTTGGTAAATTTTATTATTATTTATTAGCTCTTATAAAAAGGTGTAACCAAAGTAATACTCTAATAAGTCTTGTATTCATAGAAAAAGGCGGCGTCAAAATTCGTTTCGCTGTTTCAAAGGTTAGTTCAGACAAATAAGAGACATTTCTGTCTCATTTCTATGTATATATTTATGGATAATATTAAATAGACAATTCACAAATGGTATCAACCACATTATTATGTATACAGTTCCAATACTGACATAGATATTTCTCGCTTTAATCCAAGTCAATTTCGACACGTAGTCCGTACAAGTTATCATTTCAATTTTCTATATATAATGAAGATACACGTCCTTTGAGACTCAATCATGTTAAAAGTACTGACGTAAATTGTTCTAAACTACTTTTTTTTACTCGATTCGACACTTTTCCTTCTATAATGTCCAACGAAACGGGCGGGAATCTCATACTAATATATTTTTTTTTAGTTTTATTTTTGGCAACCAATCTTCTAGTAGATTATTACTGCCATTGTCGAGTAAGCAATGATGTTACAAGTTTCTTGCGATCATTTCAATGTCCTAACAAGATGGTGACCCTCTTGCTAGAACTTTCCAGAGACTTTTTGGGACAAGTCAGAATCCATGCTCCATGTGGTATTATTTCCCGTCATCTTTACTTGTGCACAATAATCGAACTATATCACATAAAACACCATCAATATTACAAAGTATAAAGTCAAATAACACAAGATTATGAATAAAACATAAATCCATTACATGACATTCCAAGATCTCGCCAAAAACTCTACTATAAATTTTAATTTATCTGTAATGCGTGCGTTATTAAATAAATAAATAAGCAGTGGTGTTGGTATGATATAAATGTATCTGTATGTACACACTAGTGTAACATTTAGAAGCTACAGTCGCAGTCGTTCCCCGATAAGGGAAGTGCTCACTTGATAACGGGTCCGCTACGCGCGCTCGTGTGATGGTCTGATGGTACCTAATTGCATTGCTCTGCTTCGTACACAGTTGAACGGCACGAGAACTTTGTGAGTGATTTGAAACTACTATAAACGTGCTATAGTAAACAATAAAAAAATATTTTACACGCCTAGCCGTAGGTTTGAAAGGAAACTTTACAATTGTTGAGTATCAAATGGAAATGTGGCACATAGCAGCATACGTAAGCTTTAGGAGAGGAAATTGAAACGGAAAAGGGTTCCCGGTAGAGGCCCGAATAGCACAAGAAATGTCTGGAACTGGTAATATTGTAATGTACGATGTGTTCATTTGTACCACCTTGTGGTATTCTTCAATTCTTAACCCTCAATGTTTTCATCATAAAATTATTTAATATATTGTATTTCAGCATCGCTAAAGTAAGCATATTATTCTAAATCATACATTATTTTCTAAAATACACACTTAATGGTAATATCACTCTCAATTATCAGTATTTCGATTTTTGTCCACAATTATTATCAATGTCCGTTTATTTCGTGTACGTCGCATATCTGTAATCAATGCTGGATATCAAACGATTGCGAACGACGTTGTGAGTGATAAGATATGTAAGTGTTAGCTGTTTAATAGTAACAAAAAAGCGTTCGAGGACAGTTCAATTTTCCAGTGCATTTCTGTTTGAAATGTTTACCGGAAGTTGAGTGATGCGCACATCTCTCTACCGCATCTCGTTTCTCGCAGCCAATCGCCTCCGACCTCACGCGACGGACCTCTACACCTCGTCTGTCTTTGTAATTTGTACTTAGGTCCCGCAGTCTCGCTCAGTCTTAGTTCGTGCCTCGTCGCGTGTAGACGTACGCTCCGGTCACGCGGATGCACGCTCGCGAGCTTTCGAATTAAACCTGTGGATTATCAGTGACGTGTGGTATTAAAATACTAATTAAAAAAAAAACAAACATTGTGCTTTTTCTCTGGATTGACTTCGATCCATCTATCAAGCGGGGGACAAAAAAATAATAAAACCACGTCCAAGGTCAGTATGTTATGTGCTTTGCGAATAATAATGCGATTGGATGCATTCGGAATGCTACTTGTCCAGTCTCATATCGGGTACGACGTTAAAAGTATGTACGTTGAAGTTTTTTTTTTACATTCGTTTGTTTGTAAGGAGTTCGTTGACGTCTCGCACCCGGTTTGTTTCGGAGTTACTTTTTTGTTGTTCGATCAATGCGTAACGTGGGAGTCGTTTCTGCGTTCGGTAGATCTTGAGTACATATAAATAAACGGAAAGAAAACTTGCAGAATATTTCGATATATAGTCGAGATCAGTTTTATTTAAATCTGCGTAAAAGTTTCCGATTCATCTTCAAAATAATACGAGTATTGTCGTTACGCAGAATAACGTAATTTATTATAAGCCTCTTTCAAATAAGATTCGTATAAGAACGAGTCAATAAACTATGAATTCTACTACCGGTAATGCAATGGTAATTGTGTTTATTGTTAAGTAAATAGTAAATTTATGTAAATAATTTTGTCAAAACATTAGGAGTTTACACTATAACTGTTGATTCTTACATTGTTTTATAAATATATAAATGGTGACTCATTATACCGACCTATTTCCTTGTTCACTTGAATATTGCTTGTAACATTAGGATGAGCTCATGATTTTTTACTTTGAATACCTGTCCTAGAATTGCTTAAAGTTTATTGCTTAATGGATTGAAGTATGGATTAAAAAAGTAGATTGTTTCCTGTCATGAATTTGTATTCAAATTGTGATTAGTTTTTTAAAACATTGATGTAGTATTTAAATTATATTATAATGTAATATTTCGTGGGTTATAATAATGCAAACTATTTGCCGTTATTCATCTATTTAACGCAAATGATGCTCGTATAATTTATAATAATATTTTTTTTAAATAATATGTATACGAAAAACATGTTTCTGTCTTTAAGAAAAAGATACATACAATAAGGTTTGTTCCAGCAGATGCAATTGAGAGCCAGACTCTTTAGACTTTGAGTATTAATACCACTTAACATGAGATAACATTGTAGTAAAACGTCTCGCCTATAAATGATTTAAAAAAAAAACATATACTATAGAGGACCAAAGTAAAAAATATCACCTGAGGACATACAAGTTCTGTTATTTGAGTTTCATATCATCATTCTTTGAAAGGGAGTAACTTAAACAATTACTGAAAAACTAGGGATTATTCTTATCTCACCCCTTGGTGGTTATAACTCACTAAATTAAAACAATAATGACCACTCGAAGCCCATTTTCATGTCATTCATACAAGAATCACTTAAATCCTGATGTATCGTTATCCGATGCTACGATGCGTACAATGACTGCTTTGCCGGCTAAATATTAGTTCAAGGAATTAATTAATGATCGTATCATAATTACGGTAGATATTGTATGTGTTTTTTTTTTGTAATTTTAGGAATTAATGTGGATGGTAACTAACAACTAATATTTTGCTCATAAACTTCAATGGGTCTTTGGTAAATATTTATAATAGAGAGAAGTGTATTTAAAACAAATTCAGCCTTAATGTGTGTTTAAAATATAGAAGACTAAAGAAGTGTTGTCAGTCAAAGGAAAGTTTTACCGATCCATGACTGAAGTTTGTCCAACCACTGAACGTTCGACGCGAAGTTTTTAACATATTTTAAAACAAATGCCCGTCATTCGAACTTTCTAGAAATATACGAGTACCACGGGAAGACGGAAACGAGGATAGTTTTTAAAGTAAAATCTCGTGAACTCACCGACTGGGAGTTAATTAGAAAGGCGAACTGGCCGCTGTAGGTTGATCTTCCGCTGTACGGCGGATGCTGTTAAAATCGTGCCAGTATTTTAGCACAGCTTTATTAGTTAACAATCGTTAACTATGCACAGGAACACATATGAATTTTAGGACGACCATTAAAAAAATATCATGCACCCGAACACCACAATAGCTGTGTCCATTATCACGATAAGGGAATTCCACTGCTCTTATCTTGAATATTTAGTTATACATTCCCAGATAATACGTGACACTATTCAGCATAAATATTGATTAATTTTGATAGTAGATAAACGTAATTAATACCGGAATTTATAATCGAAATCCACACCATATTTAAGGAGTTGGTACACCAGAATGTGCGGCTTAATTTTAAAGCGCTTTGTTTGAAGAGGCAATCAAAATTATGCACGGCCGCTTCCATATTCCTGGTGCGTCAACTTGGTGCCGGTAACGAGTTTTGTTCCCCTTTCATTCGAGAACAGCTGGTAGGGCAATTTTAGCTTCGAAATTAGACTGCTTTTAAATAGTACTTATAAATTCGGAAGTAGTATGGGATTTAAAAGCTATGTGCGTTATGTTTCTTACTTGAAACCAGTTATATTATAAGTAACACCATTTTACTTATGATATGGGTAAAATGGACTATATACACTTATTACACTGTATTGTGTTGTATAATATCAGCAACCGCCCGCGGTTTTGTTCGCAATATATCTATATAAATAAAAATAAATTGCCTAAACGCCTCTATCTATTTGGCTAATTCGTTCTTGTTTTATTTGTAATTATTATAACAAGGTTTGTATGAAAGAAAATGTTTGAAATATCGTACTGTAAAATGGTAAATTTTGGTTTGAAAAATATCCATATAAAAAATTACTGTGTCAGTGAGAAAGAAAACATTCCCATCTTTAAAAATATAAACAGACCCCAGATTGGTTTCCATTATATTTCATTACACGGTCCTTTGTAAAGGAAAGATTTGATCTAATTTTCTTCGTTAGTAAGTACATGAGTAGGAAACTTAATATTATAATAATTAACGCCACCCAGTTCCGAGCTATAGGAACAAAAAATGGCATAAAGGCCTCTCTGAACTTTATGATGAGCGGTCGAGAAGTGTTGCAGCTTATTGATCTCAAATATACTAATGATCATTTAGATGTAACCATTTGTTTATTTAATATTATGCTTTATTTTGATAAATCCTTATCTTTACACATATAAAAGGCAAAGTCTCTGTACGTCTGTCCGTAATTGTGTGCTACATTGAAAACCATTAATTCGAGTTATTAGACTTTTGTTTTCAATAATAGATTCTTCTCGGTTCTAATGGTGGTAGAGCCACGCTGAAACTATTGCTGGTTTCAGCTTGAATGGGTCGGCTCGTCCGGGGTAGTACCACCCTCTCATAGAAAACCGACGTGAAGTAACAGTGCTTGCATTATTGTGTTTCGTTCGGCCAGTGAGAGCGCCGGAGGCCCACCTCCCCTCCCTCTCCTCTCTCCTTTCCCACTCCCTCCCCTAACCCTTCTCCCAAAAGATGGCAACGCACTTGCGACTCCTCTGGTGTTGTTAGTGTCCATGGACGGTGGTGATCACTTAACATCAGGTGACCCACTTGTTCGTTTGCCACTTCGTTTGACATTAATATATATATATATATATATATTATAAGAAATAAATTATTTAAAAAATCTATGCTATAGACCGCAGTGAGTGCTTTTACGTGACAGAGTATACTAAAAATGTTAAGAGTAACTTATAAAACATTAATTTTTATCGCCTTAGATAATTCGTAATTAGTAAATAAACATATTTTTAAATAAACCGTGTACATTATCCAGCTTTTGATTTCACACTTCATGTAGATGACGGAGATAGTCGTAATCTTTGTCTATCGCAGTCATTGCGATACACGTAAGTGAGAACGCTTTACAAATCTCAGCCGTCTCACTCTTGCCCCCGATGTGCCAATTCAAATTCCGGGTACTGTAATATTTTAAAACCTTTATAACACTTTATAATTTTGTAGATCACGAGAGCGGAACCGCGGGTAAAGATATGATAAGCATGATATGGATACGGAATTGAGTTCGCATATTTGAATAACTAATTATTTAAATTTACTAGTTGAAGGTGCACGAGAAACAAGTTAAACAAATTTCTATCCATATAAGTAAGTACATGACATGTCAGTTTGAAGTTCAACACGGATGAATGTGTTTTGATATCTGAGCTATTATCTATTAAAAAGTAATCAATAATCGTATGGTTAGATTAGTGTTATAACCATTTCAAAGTGAATTTCATTATTATTTAATTCTAGAACCTATACTAATATTATAAGTTTTAAGATATTGATTTGTTTATTTGAACTCGCAAATCTCTGATAGAGCTAGTTAGATTTGGAAATACGGTCTCTAGGAGCAGAATAATTAACAAATTTTAGGTCAGACGTCAGTGAGGTATTGGTGGCATGGCCGGACATTACCGAATATATTCGAGAAGGTCTGAACCGTGAATGCCTATGTTCAGACGCGTCCTTTGACACGACAGTCGTGCTTTGTATGGATTTTGTTTAAGTTAACTTCACGCTTTTTGTTATAAACAATTCAAAATTTTACAAATTTAACTCGAGCGAAAATGCGTATCACAAGTAATATGTACATAATTACTTGATTTCTATTTCAAATTCAAAAATAACTTGGTCCCGTCAAATGTACGAAGTTCGATAAAGTTACAAATACGTTTAATTTAATCCAATACATAGGTGTTCGTGTCGACTTCTATATACATGTATAGTTAATTATAAGATTTACCTGCTCTTGCGTGCTTCGAACCAAAGTTATGCGAAACTGACTCTAATTGGGCGAATGACGTAACCTGGAGTTTTCTCGCGAGACTTCGCAGTCAAGTATGAGTAATTACAGTTAACCAGGCTTCCGTTCCGCTATGCGAAACGAGCGTTCGCCGTGGGAACGAATAGGAAGATATGAGAGTGGAGTCATTTCCAAAAATAAAAAAAATATATTGAGAAACTAACTGTGCCCGCGGCTCTGTCGGCGTCGAACCTAATGTAAAAAAATAGTGACAGATAAAATCATCTGAATGTATTAAGTCCATTTACTTATCTACTTTTCTCTCGTATTTTAGTCGCGTCGTCATTAAAATTACAATTAATTTTAAAAGAGTGAACCGATTTTAATTAATATGCGTTATGATATTTCTTTTTGGCGAGGTTTTATCCTGAACGCGGTACTTTAGCAGTGGTGCGTGTTCAAACAGACAGAGAGACAGACAGACATTTCTAAAAATGATTGAGATGGTTTTTGTTACTTATTCCAAGAAGCCTGCAACAATTTTTTTTCACAAAAATCTAAAAAGTATAGACTCGTTAGATTTACATTCTTATTATTTTTCATGGTGGTAGAGCCACGCTGAAAAACTATTATTGGTTTCAGTATGAATGGGTCGGCTCGCCCGGGGTAGTACCACCCTCTCATAGAAAACCGACGTGAAGTAACAGTGCTTGCATTGTTGCGTTTCGTTCGGTCAGTGAGAGCGCCGGAGACCCATCTCCCCTCCCCTCTCCTCTCCCTTTCCCTCCCCTAACCCTTCCCTCCGAAAGATGGCAACGCACTGGCGACTCCTCTGGGGTTGTTAGTGTCCATGGATGGTGTTGATCACATAACAGCAGGTGACCCACCTGTTCGTTTGCCACCAATGACATAAATTTTTTTTTATATCTATAGAAGGTTAATTCGATGGTATCGAATGGTAATCATTTATGTATATAGACTGTTATTTATAACGATGCCGCATTATTGTTTGATCTACCTGTTTATGGGTATAAATAAGAATCAATCACCGGATGTATATAATAAGCGCATGATTAAATAATAGCAGCATCTATTTGGCTATTGTTTTTGTCTTTGTAATTTTCAGGTCAAGTTTCGTATGAAAGAAGGGAGTTTTGTTTTCGTTAAAAATTATTAGTTCACCCGTGCCAAGCCAGGGTGGGTGACTAATGTTTAATAGTAATGTAAAATATGAAAAAAGGTCTTCAAATTTAACTTTTGCTGTGTGTTTTCTATTACTATCTTTGTCATTATTATATATTTGTATGTAAGTAATTATGTATGTATGTATGTCTATGTGTGTATTTATATTTATGTATTTATTTTGTTTACTATATATATATATATTTATTTATACTATTTATACTTTTTTCTATATATGAACTACCGACAAAAGTTTTTGATTGACATCAATACCGCTCGTTAGCTGGAAGAAAATGCCTCATGGTATTAAGCTCGAAGTGTACTAACTAAAAATACAATAAAGTATCCATTCATTCATTCGAGTTAAAATTATTTATGAAGGTTGCGATAATTACGCTATTAATTGTGCTTTGAACTGTCATACGTTCCAGGGTCCACAAGAATAGGAAGAAAGCTGTTCATAACCGTGCTATGATCCTGGCGATTTTACGATAAGTGAATAACAAGTGAACTGTGAGTTTCCTCTCTAAAATGTATGATAAATTTTACGAATAAACGGATAATTTGAAACGATAACATACACATATACTTAATTACAACTCTCCTGATTTTTTTTTTAAATTTTCCTTATCCCACAAAGCGAGACTGGTTTACGGACAATATTATAATTAACATAGTATATTATGTTCTATATGGCTTACTCATTAATATTAATAATAGTAATTAATATACTTTGGTCAATCTTTGCGTTACCTTCGTACTCAGGGATACCTTATGATAGAAGTGTAAGGTCTCAAATCGAAGATATTTTAGTTTTCATGTTCTTAGTATGTATATAAGGTGTATTAATTAACATGAGTACGGATCCTTCGATAGATACTAATTTTGTACATACGAATATGAGTTTGTTATTTCTAACGCTTTCTTGTCTTAACTATTCAGTAAATCATAACGAGACATTAAAATACTCGTAGTCACGTGTACAGAAAAGAACATGAGATATATTTCATCAAGAGAAATGCTATTCCCGAGGGATAGGTTAAATCCACATTAACACGAGCGAAACCGTAGGTAAAAGCTAGCGAGATGTAATATTAAATTATAGTAGTGTACGCAAATTTTCAAGATTCCGTTGCATCAAACAAAACAATCTAATGTATATTCATTCGGCTATTTTAAATTTACTCGGTTGCAAGATTTGTGTTTATCATATCTGATAAATAACACTTCAAGATGAGAGTGTCCGTCTAGTCGAGATCATTGTAATGCCTTATCTTGAAATGATTTAAGACTTATATAGTACTTGTCGTAAATATTCGGAGTTACATCTCTTGACCCGAAGATATAAAACAGAGAATCCTAATATCGAGTTGGAAATTTTTATGTAGATAAATAAACTTTTGAGCTTGCCCTTGTTTAACGTGTATCTTTGTATGTTCTCTTTTATCCAGGGAACTGTGTTTATCTTTTCTCCTAAATGCGGGATTTCCACACACTGTTGAATGTTCTGCTTTAGTCTCGAATCACACTATGATGCCGTTCTCGGTTCGATCTCGCTCCAGTCTCGGTCCTATTAAATCTCGCTGTCTCTACACTACTAGTTCCATTAGTTTGGCTCGATCCATGGTCGACATAGAACGTTTCTCGAAATAATCCTATAAATTTCTAATAATATATAAAATATTTATTGAAAGTGCAAAACAGTCAAATATTATTTTAAAATGTTCAAGAATTTTACCATATAAACTTTTTTCTCGGAAAAAATGCTTATTGAAAAGTTGGCGAAAATAATTATAGTGTGATTATTTATTATTCATAATCAAATGTTATAAAGTTTCAGGTATAAAGTGCTTTCACTTTTCAGAATTCTAAGATTTATTACTGGCCTTGACTAGAAGAAAAATTTAACGTCTCCCTACACGCCCGAAGAAAGACTGAAGTTGAAACAAAAACGTATTCACACTGTCGGTAGAAGCCATGCCCGCTCGCTCCAGTCAAATATTCTTCAATATATAGATAGATCGAACTGGGAACGGCATCATGGTGTGATTCCAGCCTTATTTGACCTTTTTTTTTTCTTCCGATGTCTCTATATATATTAGAAGCTATAACCCCTCGTAATGTATCCAGAGGCAGTGTGAACAGATATCTCATGATATCGTGTGATTAAAGCTCACCAGCAAGAGAATTAATATTACAAATTCTATTTACATTTCGTAGGGCAAACATAAAAGTTCATAAATCACAGAAATTACTGCAACAAGTTTATTGGGATTTTAAAGGTTAACTCTTATAGAAGTATATCTCAGTGCTTATTGATTTTTGTTCTATCACAAGTCGTCCGGATTAGTGCATTTTAGTTCATGTCTAGTAGTTCAAAATTGTAGGTGATTATCAAAAGATAAAGAACATTTTCATGTCTTACGTATTTAAGAACTACGTCAGAAATCTGTACTCGCCTAGGCTAGATGGTGGGATTTAGCTTGGGTTGTGACCATCATGGACATGCATGAAAGCCACGACAGATTTCCGATCTCTTGATGGTTATGCTTATTCTGGGATTGTATTGAACTTACCATCAGGTACAGATCTGCCACTTTTCTGTGCTATGGTAATAATGATAATAATCTACAAGGACAAAACAGTGCTGCTCGATTTAGATTTGGTGAATAAGAATCGAAATGTGCCGAAATTAGTCACTTTAATTCAGTTCCCAAGAACCAGTAAGGGTAATGCGTTATGTTATTCGTCACCTCTTACAACATTCACAAGTTAAGTATCTATATACATAAAATTATCAGCAATGGTGTACTTATTTATTTCCTTTCCATTTTTTATTGTGTAATTATTCCACTTATAAATATTATCCTCAATAAATGACTGAACAAAGTCATTTGCATTACTCACCGACTTAAGGTTCAGTACGGATTTGTACAAAATATGTATCATGTTTTGCTTTGTATTGACTCGTTCGCTATCCTAACACCTTCTTAGAATTGTATACTAATGAAGGTTATCTTAGGACATTCCTTAAGGTGTGTAACATAAAGTATATTTAATTAGATCGTATCGTATTCATGTAGTGGATGTGGTATATGTGAGTTCCGATTAGTAAGGAGGTATTTGTACAAATAATACGTTTCGGTACGTTTCACGGGATCGCGATTTTAATTTCTGCAACAAGTTTGTTTCGGTCAAAATTGTCATTCGTGCTGTCTGATTCCAGGTTTGGTATATTTTTGTTTCTATGCCAATAAATTATATCGTTCATCAAATGTACAGTGGCTGTCTATTTAATTATGAACTGAGGTCTTCACAGTAAATGGTTCATGTTCAAGTGGTATACTAAAACGGTTAAAGCAGCTCAAGTATGGCTATGGGTTTGAGGATCGTAATATATTTCTGCTAATTGAACGTTAATGGCTGGAGACTCGTGTCCGCATTGTAGTCCGGTTACATTTAAGTACATGCTTATAAATTTACTAACGAATTCCTCTCCATTTGTACCTGTTATAAATGATGGCATTACAGTCGTGTAATTTAAACGGCTTATTCAGCACACGCCATAGTGCTCGGATGACAAGTTTGTTGTCGTAATATTTTATCTAGATTATGTTAAATTTATCCTCATAGTCTATATGTTCATCTCAGGTATAATATAGGCAATGGAGTAGATCCGGAGATTACATTCTACAAATAAATAAATGTTACATTGTTATAATAACATACATATGGTATATATACTTAATAACATTTTAACTGACTGATATATAAGATTCGGTTAATACCAGTCGGACTGGAAGCGTGAAATTTTACACTGGGATTCCTTAAGTGGCAGTAAAGAAGGACTTTTAAAAGTTCATTTTGTGTCCTATTGGATAGGAGTATTAAAAATGGGAATCTGACACGTTGCCAATGGGACTCCGCGGGATATACGAACTGTTGATGACAGATGGTTAAAGGTAATAAAGGTTTTTTTTTCAATATTTGTGTCAACTTACTAATTTGTTTTCAACTTTTGACACTAACGGTTAAAGATGTTCATGTAATGCCACGACTAACAAGAAAAGTACCCAAAGAACTATGAATGTCTGGACTTCTAGGACATTCGAATGGCGTGAAAGTTTTTGACGGAGTCAAAGATTTTGGGGCGTGAGCTGGTATGATTGTATAAACTGTGCCTTTCTTAGGTAGAGTGCTCGTTCTTACAACGGTATTCTTCGTTATTAAATTAGGTATATTGCAATTGTTCGGTTTATTTAAAATGAATGATGTCATCATAATAATATGGGTTGCAAATAAGTAACAGGAACACTATAACAGTGTTTTTTTTTATGATAATGTATATCCTGTTAGTTTAGATAAGCTCATTTCCATATTTAAATTATGTTAAACGTAGATACGCTATTAATTTTTGTGAATTTGTTCATTTTTATAGATGTTTCTCATAAAACATTGTGATTCAATGCTTGTCTGGATTTATCGCTTAATGCATATAAAGATATCGATTTTAACTGAGTAATAAATAATGTAACTATAAATACTAGTAGGCGTCCAATGGTCGACATTCGACCATAGTTCATTGATTTTTTAAAGGTATAAATATTATAATAATAGTTGTATGTTATAATATCATTGTTGAATGTAGAATGAAAAAGGGTAATTGGAACGTAAGAGTAAAATAATACATACAGTCGAGCATAGCAACCTCCTTCACAACCTTCTTTGAAGTCCTTTATTGACAGATGTCAATATGTCTTTTTTATTTACATGTGTGTATATGTTGTGTAAAATTGAAGCAGTAGTGTGAGTAATGCATATTTTAATTAATTTAATGTACTTCTAATGCATTTTATATAAAATAAATAGCTTTCTGCACTTCACCTCCATATAAACTTTAACTATGCCAAGTTTCACGTTCACCCGTTCGCCCAATTCCGTTAAAAAGGGGTACAAAGATTAGGCTTCACGTATTAATATATAACTATAAATATAACAATCGTGACATATTTTATTTTAAATTAAAAAAGAAATGTCTAACATTAGGTGGTGACCGTATCAAGCTTTACCAACGAGAAAGGCCGCAACGAGGTCCTTTATAACTTTCTGTTTTTAATATGCCCATTAATATAACAGTGTCAACGATTCTCCTATTAAAAAGAAATACGGTCGTTATGGTAACCGGGTTGTTAATTCATATTTTAAAACGACAACCGTGTCTTTTTCTATTTTCTTTTTTACTTTGGATAATTATATATTTGACTAAGATTAAAGACTTATATTACTCCATTATTATATTTATTCAAAGTCCATCTCCCTATACAATTAATGAGCCGGTATTATACGTGTAGAATACTAGCTAAAATCATAGCTTTGTGCATAGTAATAAAGATTTGTCGATGCTAGAAAGTAGCGCAAACTTTAATTACAATTAATATAACATATAACAACTGTTGCTAATGCGAATAAGAAATAAATTGGAAAATACTCTCTAACGTTTAATTTATTTATACTAAACATAAATGTGTTTCTGATTATTTTGATAACTAACATATAACAATTATAAATAATTAATGAAAAATACTCCGAATCTTAAAATATAATAGTATAATAAAATTCGAATTTAGAGTTGACCTTTTTACATAAAAAGGTCGAGGTCAAGTCGCGTCGTAACTCGGACTCGCTTCAGTTGCTCTAAAAACTGATGATTCTTGTTACGGTCTTTGCTCACTATTCCACGCATAGACTCTATTTCATAACTCGACAGTAAGAGGTATTTTTTCTAACAATTAATATAATACCTATAACGTGCGTGTAATAGCGGATTTTATCGGATAAATAGCATGAAAATTGGTCATAATAGGCTATGTAAAACTACAGTTGCTGTAAACATTTTGTAATTTTCGTTATCACTATAGTATTGTATTGTAACATTAAGTTATGGGATTCTGTTTTTATGGTTGACAATCGGTTCGTGACTGCTGCAGCCTCCAGCTTCTAAGATCCGGAAAAAAAAACGTTGCCCGAAAAATGTGTACATACCATAAATTATTGTTCCCTTGTGCTTGCAAGTTTGGACAAGATAAGTATTGGATTCAAAATGGAATTTTCCATGTGCTTTCGTCTCAATTTCAGTAGTAACATATATTGTAATCATGTACTTATTCTTGCTTTTGTTTTGTTGCGTCGGTACTCGGTATTTTCATTATCGTTGTCCCGTCATTGTCAGATATAGATATTTTACGTCCACATTTCGAAATACTTAATTAGGAGGTATAAAGAGTAAAATTGCGAATTAAATTGGTATGAAATGAAATATAATTCGTATGATTGAATTCAATGGAAAATTGTCTGTTTGAGAGATTTTCTATTTTCCATTTGTGTATATATTATGTATGATAGGGGTTCACGTTCTGATGAGTGTATTTTAATTTCACTTTTCAGCGTTTCAAAGTTTTATTTTTATGGAGAAGTGAAAGTAAAACCCGTTATACTGGAACGTATGTAAAATTTTATTGCTGTACCCGGCTCGGTTATGTGTTTACATTTTCCGCAATACTGATTTTGTATATAGTCTTTAAATTTTAATATTTATTGTGTTTAAAAAAGATCTCCTTGTTCAAGACTATATTACAATGGTATTTGTTGTCGTGGTGGCCTAGTGGTTTGACCGGTGGAATATTATTTCGATGTCCGCAGCTTCGAACCCCGGCATGTACCAACGATTTTTTCGGAATTCGCGTTTATTTACCAATTTAAATTGGTAACACTATCGGCTGACGGTGAAGGAAAACATCGTGAGGAAACCTGAACTTGAGAAGTGTTCTTGTAGTACTACTGTATTTGGGAAAAATATAGAACTGTGGATTTCTCGGAGTTTGAAATCGCCAATACATCGTGGGCTGGCGTGGTGATTACGCCCATACCTTCCTTCGGGAAGAGGCTTATGGCCCTGCAGTGGCTCTCATACAGGCAGATGATGATGATTTGTTGTATTAACATATTTTACTTTTAATTCTTATTTAAAATTTGACACCGTTATGTATCTTGTGTATAAAATAAAATTGCAACAATGTATATAATTGGCATTTTCTTTTTCTTTGCATGCAAAGATCCCATAAATAAATATATACACTCCTACATAAAAACGATTATATGTCGATGGGTTAATGTACATACTTCTTTCTCTTATTCATAACTAGCTTTTGCGCGCAACTTTGTCCGCGTGGAATAGTTACTTCCGCTAATGCTATCACGCAGTGGAAGCTCACAAAAGGAAAAATATCTTCGAATTTAAACATACTTCATTGCTGCTCCGCTTCTGTTGTTCTTAGCGCGACGATATATAGCCTTATATCCTTCCCCGATAAAAGAGCTAACATTGAAATAAATTTGCAAATCGGACCAGCAGTTCCAGATATTACCCTCTACAAACTCACTAGCTTTACTTCTTTATAATATTAGTATATATAGATATCTAATTCAAGAAAGATATAATGAACTTAGGTTGTTAAGTTATCGGCGTAAATTTGTCATCTTTATGTATGAAATTCTAGTGTACATGGAATCGTATTTTTTCTCGTTATGCAATGTTTTTTTATACAGTGAGGTCACCTACCTAGTTCTTAGCTATAGTTGGAGCCGGCTGTGTACTTGTTTTTTTTAAATTAGTTTTATATAAAAATTATATGATATCAAATTTTTAATCTCTTAGCAATTCTCAAGTTTTATATTATAATTAACTATCTTTTTAATTCATTACTTATTTAAGGTACCTATGTGGCAGGACATCCACCTACCAAGTCCGCAGATTTCAACTGTAGATCTTATTTCAATTTCACAGAAGGTACGAGATAAATATAAAACATAATTGGTAAAAATCAGATCAAATACATTATTAATAAATTAGAAAAATATATACGTAATACATATATACGTTCTAAAAACTAATGAAGTGGTCGGTAAACGAAATGTACGTGTTTAAAAGTAATTAGAAATACCACAAGATATTATAAACCTGTATAAATTATTGCTTTGAGTAATTGCTAATGTTTTTGAATTAGTATTTTCAAATGTTTAACCTTCATTATCAAGAGATTATTAGAATAATTAGAAAAACAACTGTGGTTCTGAGTATTGTAATATAGTGGTATAAGATTTTTGAATGTTACATGTAACTTTATTGTTTTACAGCCTGCCTGGAATTGTAATGTTGTTAGGAATATTTCATTTTGTTGATTGGTGTAGCGGTTAACTAATACTGTGGGCAATTAATAACGTATAGATAGCATCTTAAGCATAACTATTGATGTGTTAGATATTAGAGATTCATTGCGAATTTTAGTAAGAAATTGTACGAATAGAAACAAACAAGACCAGCCATAGAATTATGAAACTGCTTACTTAACTACGCGCGGGTTTGTTACTCCATGAGACCAGCGCATCATCATGTCCAAATTATTAAGCTCTGAATTCTACAAACTATTACAAGATTACGCATGACATTTTTTTTAAATTGTACCACGGCAAAATGATTCTACTATGCCTGATGGTAAGAAAAGTACAATCCAATAACAATGGCGATCACCGAGTGACACACTCCTAAATCCTACTTTAAATCTTTTTCTGTTGATAAGATAAATTGAATTACATTAAGAACACGTTGTCAAGTATAAAGAGATGCAACGTTGATATTTGTACTATAGATATATTTAGTGTAAACATCAAACCAAATAACAGAAAAAGTTAACTATTCTAAAAATATGACAATGTATCTTCAGAAAAAAACCTTCATAAGTAACAATTTGTGAATGATTTCTTATTGACAAATCCGTAAAAAAACATGAACAGACTCGTCGTGACTATACACTGAGATATCAAATTTATTGCGAGGAATACAACCAGACGAGAAAAAAATAGATATAACTTTTCCGTCCATTATTTTGTGCGTCCAATGACTCCTGGACCTTTTATCGAATAGATCGGTATTTTTACTAAGTTATTATTATACTAAGTATTCATTATGGTGTGCTAAATACTTACTTAATTTTAACGAATACACAATGAATACAAAAATGGTCTCTATTAATAAAATGTGAGAGTAAAAAATTTGCTTTTCCGAAATACAAATACCTTGTATACTTAACACTAATACGCTTACCTTTCACAAACATACCTACCCATACCATACACTCATACTTATAAAATAAAACTCTATAGACACACCTCCACACACGCACACACACACACACACACATACACACACACAAACCCCACACACCTATATTTGTACCTAGATTTTTGTTAAAGTAATTTTGTTCGCTCTCTAATAATGAAAAGTGGTTATAATTTGTGTACTTCGTAATTGGTGTATTGAATACATTGTCAGCTGTGAAGGACCTATATGGAATAAATAAAATAACGGTAAGGTTGTTCGTAATTAGTGCGTATGTACATACCCTTATTACGATCTAGTTTCCTTAGATAATTAATAGGAAAATGACTAAGATTAACTAATAATAAGGCGTATCGAAGGAAAAAGCGTGTGAACAAGGCATGGTGTATGTAGAATGTGTGTAAGTATGTTTTAATTGAAGCCTTGCTCAGCCAGATAATTATCTGTTGTTGGGAACGACCGATTGTGTTGGCGAGTTTATCCAAGTATCAAATGAATATGGACGTTGTTTCAAGAAACAGTTTCAAATACATGAAATGTTGCGCTCTACAGTTACAAATGGGGTTAGTTTATATTACAATAATAAATAATGTAATGAATTATTCTTATGTAATTAATAACAAATTATTTAGTATATAGAAAATATTTTATTATGTTAATTGAATACGTGTAAAAGGGAAAGCGCTTCAGGTTGCTCACACAAACTCATGATACGGACAACGAAAATTATCATTATCATGTCATAGTTATAAATTGAAATACGACACAAAACCGTAAATTACACAACAATGAAATAATGGATAGCAGTTAATAACGACAATTATTTAAAAAAACGCAACAGCGTAATAATACGTTATTGATATATAGCCGTTATTGACAGCTATAGTTATAAGTGAAAATCATGATCAATGAATTAGTCTTCTCTATGTGAGAAATACGCACTTTACTAAGGACCGCGCTTCGAACAGGTTTCTTCGACCGCTACTACGTGTCGACGCGTTCGATAGCCTAACGTGTCCATTATCGGTGATTCTACACGGGATCGTGGTCGTTTGTCGCGTACTCGGGCAATACGATGCGGGTAACGTGGTAAGGGGATAACATAGCAATAACGACGAGCAGTACGGTGTCACCGGAGGCCATTCAGCGGTCAAGTGTACTTACCTGTTTAACCGCATGAGATTGTTAGTTTAGACAGTGATTTTGCCGCTGGATCATGTTTAAATAACTCATCGACGTCTTTACTTCATCGATAATTGTAAGAAAGGTATCCTTATTTACCGCTTGCGTAGGAATTTACATATATAAATAAAAATGAAGCAAACATTGTCATAGACAGATCTAGAGGGCTACTATTACGCCGGTTACGAATCTTTACACTTTTACAAATTTAATTTAGGGTAAATATTAATGATAAAATATATTGCGGGTGAATTAAATTGTTAGAAGGGGTTATAAAAATAAAGTATTAATGGCATAATTACTATAAATTAAAATAAAACACGGTACACGATTAAATCGAATAAAACGCAGTTTCCACGAAACAATAAAATCATTATCACGAGGAAGAAATTGCTGGAACCAGCTAATTTAATAATATAGCTAATTTGATACTTCTTCGTAATAAATTTCAATAAAAATATTGCTTATTATGTATTTGCGAAATACTAGATAATTTTTATATGAATATAAAGAAATAGCTATTCCCCGCGGCTTCGCTCTAATAAGGTCAATCTATTTTCTGTAAACTATAAACTCACTTACTACTGAACGGATTTTCAAGCGGTATTCACCAGTGTATAGGGTGATTCATGAGAAACGTTTTGATATATAATTTGTCAAGTATTTTTTTTACAAAACAGGACAGGACAACGTCTGCCCGGCCCGCTAGTATGCAATAAACGCAATATTGCATTGTATCACAGCAAAAATTGTAATTACTTTTGCTGTATTCATTCATAATTGATATGAAAATTGGTATTCTAATAAATAATGTGAATATATGAGCACTTTTAACGTCTACAATAATCTCAGTAATTGCAAAATAGCATATGGTTACCAAAAGTCTATATAAACAACGTTTTTCTAAATAAATACACAATGTGGTTTTTTTTATTATTTACTTTTTGTGTACATTACGCTAAGCTACATTCCTATAGAAAACGATGTTTTAAAATTCAAACGAAAAAATCATATGTTTAAAGATTAAATTGTAATAGCACGAAGATACTTGTTTATACATACATCTGTAAAAATATTTACAAAACTTTCTTTGATTCTTATAATTATGACGTCACTGTTTACGAACTGTGAAACGTTATTATTAAAACGAATGACATCATTATTGTAACGCTAGACAATTGTTATAATCATATCACTTATTTTTATTGATGCACTGTTCACGTGATGTATCACATATGCCATCGGGGATAGTTTTTTTTTTCAATCGAGTTTATTGCCTCAGCATATGTTTACGCAAAACAAACGTTGTCTTGTATATTATCTGCATATAAAAACTATAATCTGTCCGCGGCTGCGCATGCGTTTTAAAGCAGTAAATGTTGTGTTGTAGTATGAGTTTTTTTTTTGCCTATATGTTATAGGTGTATAGCGGTCCTGGCGGACTTTGTCCTGCCTTGATAATAAAAAATAAAAATCCTAAAAGTCAACCGCATCGCCATCTACCGGCTCCAATTGTAAATCTAAACCATTCTCGGATCCACTGGAACACGCACACAAAATTTCATCAAAATCGGTCCAGCCGTTTAGGAAGATTTTAGTGATATACACACGCGTACAGAAGAAATTTATATATAAAGATTAGTCTTATATCGTTTGAGAAATAAATACATGTATATTTTCTTTTACAAAATATACATTAATAATTATCATTTATAATTGTATGATTAATCAATTTGTAAATAATTATATGCATCTCAGCCTTTAAAAAGAATATAATTTAAAAAAAATACGACGACTATATGCTTCCTCTGTCCTTTTTGAGTTAATTCCATACATATAAACAGGCATACATTTTTCTTGACGTTATATTAATATTCTTTATAATAGTTATCTACCACAAGTTTTTGAGAGAAACTATGCCTACAAACAGAACTACAGATTTATTAATATAGATTGTTTGTACTCGTATACAAGTAGTCATCGGTAGTCATACCTAAAAGTTGGCACATCTAAGTGTATTTCCTTTAAAAAGTGTTGATGCTATCAGTTATAACACGCCGCTAGGTAAGCTATATTTTATTGTTATTAAGTTTTATATTGTAATTTGTCGTGGACGAAGTCTCTGAATTATGCTACTTGCTAGTACAGTCCTATTCAACCTTTTTGGCCTCTCTGAGAATATAAATACTTTGACTATGCCAAAGTACGGTCTTGTGCATAATATAGTAGACTTAAATACAAAACAAAGTTAACATATTATTATAGGAATCTAATATTAGCATTTATTTATCCTTAAGTTGTCTCGACGTTATACATTTAATATAATAAATATTTATATCCAGTCCTTTTCTTGTCACTTCCATTTTTGGGGGCACGCTAATTTTCGAAAGTTGTAAGTCAATAATTTTTTGTATCTCAAAAAGTGCAAAGTTTAGTTACTTGCGGCATGTAATAGGAAGACTGTGTTCTAAAAATTTCAGAACAAAAACCAACTTATGGCAATTTTTCGAATTTGCCTTTAAGGGCACCGCGTGCCCCGCGTGCCCGCACACAAAAAAACCATGTTTTAACTAAATATGTTTTCAGCGTCTATTTTAGTCAAGCAAGCAGTCACTTATGGTGTTTTTTTTGTCATTTTAATTAATGATTGGTGTTTAACAACCACTCAAGTGGTTTATATTGTGGTAGATGGTGAGTTGAAAATGCAGAAATAATGCAACAGCAAGATAAACTTCAGAAGCTATGATGGCTGAATGTTTGTTTCGAATCCTACAAGCCTAAGCTCTCGGTAAACGTATCTCGTATGATAAACATTAGCGTGGTAATAGAATATTACCTAGTGCTTGTCTGGCTAATCACAGTTCTCAAGATGCTGAACTATCGCCAAGCATATATGGGTGTGTTGCGGTAAGTGCACTTGTAAGTTAGTTTCACTGAGGTTTAGACTTAGACCACACATGGTTACTCGACATTAAATGAGATTGTAGTTTAACACTAAAATCTAAAACGCTTAAAAATTATAATTATGTCTCAATTACGTCTTTTATTGAAATTTTAATTGATTGTAAGATTCGAACGGAAGTTTATTCGATAAAAAACTGACTTCTGCATTACATTTTATGATACAAGAATTGGTTTGTTCTTCAGAGATGGCGCCACAGTATAAGATAACTCGCGCTTTAATGTAGTCGCTGTTTTTGAATGTTTTGACATGATTCAATTAGTCAGGTATTCCAATTGACCAATTGGCATCTTGTCTGTTCATTGTCTTATTGCTGTTCTATCGTTTTGGTCGTGTTGGTTAAAAATAATATGTTGGGTAGAATTTTTTTCAGTAAACATACGAATTTTCATAATAACGTTACAATTATCATAGCTATCTATCGTTTCATTTCACACCAAATCGAACATTTTAAACTTCTTTTCTACATTATGAAAAATGTGTTGTAATACCTGTAAACTTGTTTTATCGGAGTAGGCGTTATTGTCGTAAAAAAGAAACAATTACATCGATATAAGAGTATTTCAAAATAAGCAGTAAACCGCCTATACCGGGAGCCTGATTATCGTGCCGCGAATGCATTCGTAACAACAATAATGTTCTTATCAAAAACCGTACCTACACGTTTTCGATTACGAGCATCGACCGCGTAATACAACGGTCCGATGGTTTATTCGCACCGAAGAATGTTATACAGAATCAAAAAAAAAAATGTTATTCTTTACGTGATTATGATATTCAGTGTTCCTATTCGCACGTTCATAAATCTACTTTCTGTAACAGTATTTTGAAGTTTTATCGATTGTTTTTTTTAATTTAGACGCGATTGTTAAGATTTCTCGTTACAAATGACATTCATTTTTTATTGCTCTTACAATTTTCATATAAATAGAATTGTATCCGATAGCTGAGATATTTTCAATTTCACTATTTGCAAACTTTTTCATTTATAATATTATTTTATATAGTATATTTCGGTTAGATTCAATCAAAAATTCTGTCGACTCATTTCTCTTAAAAATCACCCCAACTAGCAGTCTTAGAGCTGCTAGCATTCAGTAGGTTCATGTAAGACCTCTGTCAAAGATCGAAACGACTGCCGGTTTTATGCTCTTAATGTCCAATGAGTTTTTCGAAGGTCTCTCTCAAAGATCGCCACAACTACCGGTCTTAAAGCTGCTGGCGTTCAGGAGGTTTTCTCAAGGTCTCCTTCACTAGGTTTTTGGGTGTCCCTTGTTGGTAAATCCCCTGTTTATGATGAACTGGGTGTAGATTAAATTAAGTTTTAATAATAAATGTCGATTTTTTAAGTAAAATATAGTATGTATGATGGTCATTATAGCTACATACAAGTAGACTAACACAATTATTTGCCTATATAATGTTATATATATATATATATATATATATATATATATATATATATAGATGTATATGACTTGTTCTGTTCAATATACAATATTTTTCAGCGCATTGCACACACTATTGATCAATCAATTCTCTATGTATGGTGCATTGTCATGTTTAGGTACGATTCACGTTATATTAAGGCTGATGTATTGCTGCTATGATTTATTCAGGTAAATTCATGCTGTTTCACTATATGATAATCGTACCTTGAACTACTACATTTTGTCTGCGGCTTCGCTATCATTAATGTATATTTAGCTATCCTTCGCCCACAGTATTCTTTGTTCTCGATAAAAGAACCCTGCGTTCTTTTCTGTACCTCTTAACAACATAAGAAATTTCATGATAATCTGTTAAGTGGTTAAGGTGTGAAAGTGTAACAAAAAAATGAACAAATTCGAATTGATAGTTAATATTTTGACACGAAAACATGTATTTCTCTATTTATAAAATGTTTTTTGACTTTTAGGAATAAGACATTTTTGTCTTGTGATCATTTTTTCAGTAAATATTTTAAAAACTATTGATGATTTAGTAAATAGTTTTGCAGAAAAAAAAGGATGTACTAATTTGTATTCTACGGTAATGTTTTAAAATTTTACAATATTATATTAGTTTTCTATAATCTTTTGCATATTTCTATTGCTTAATTATCAGGGTTAAAAAAGTAAACTTTGGTCTTCCCCGCAACTGAATGAAAAGAGCGCCTCTTTACAAATAACGATACAGGCCCAATTAAGAACTGGTTATTCCACATGTATTAGATTTTAAAATTTAGCAGCTAGCGCAATAATACTATTTTTTGTAAGAATAGAGATAATTACAACTATTTTATGCTTGTTAAAATCAAGGTTATTTTGAAATACATTTGATTTGCTTAAATACACGTATTTGTTGCGAAATGTTGACCTTTGTCTTCCGAAAATGGTTGCATTATGCATTGTAAAAATACCAAAAAAATATGGTCTTGGTTTATTTCACCTAACATTACGAAATTAAATATGGAATGGGAATTTTAAAACTGTAATGTTAGTTTAAATATTAATACTTGCAGATGGAGCGTTGATTCGTAGATTGAAATTAGTTCGTGAAGAATATGTTCAAAAATTATATAGAAAGATAAGATTATCTTAATAACTCAAAGAATTTGCTTAAAGGAGAAGATATCTCATTTAGACACATTTGACCTGGAAGTGGACGTCAGCTTAGAATTAAATTGGCATAGGTATTGAAAAATAAATAAAGTTAGAATGCTATCCATTGATGTCTAGGTATTTGTGGTTTAGGTATAGTAATCCTTTACCTTTCATTGAGCGGGTTCTTGCAAACTATTGTTTTCTTTTTTTTAATGTTCCATTATTAGTAAATAACATTGAAATTTAAATAGTTCTATATGCACATTGTTACTGAAATTATTCTACGAGAAGTAAGAAGTAAAAGTCTTTTTTATTATTTGTGGTTTAGTTTTATTTTTATTTTTAACACTATAATATATTAACAACATCACTTGTCAATATCCAAGACGTTACGTTAGTATTTAATGTAATTACGAGTTTAAGAGTAGTTTTAATGTATACTGAATCAAATTTAAGAATAATATAACATTCTACCAATGTCAAAACGTACAAATGCACTGGCATACGAGTCGTTCAGATCGCAGGGGACATAACAAGTGATGGTAAAGTGAAGTGACTGACCTCTGATAGTAAAGTGCAGTTCTGTTTGAGATTGGATATAGACTACAGTGACTATACTACATGGGATGGAGGTCAAACCAGTTTTTTTACTTTAAAAAAGAAATCCTTACACATTATGTTTCACATGAATCGTTTAATAACGGAGGCCGTAATAATTCTCTTGTTGTAGATTTATATGACTTCGCTTACAGTGTAAGGAAGAAAAAGAAAAATCCTTGTAATTTATACCTATTACCTACATTAGATCCTTTTTTTTATGTCATATTATTATGGCAAACGAACAGGTGGGTCACCTGATGTTAAGTGATCACCAACGTCCATGGACACTAACAACACCAGAGGAGTCGCAAGTGCGTTGTCATCCTTCCGGGGGAAGGCTTAGGGGAGGGAGAGGGAAAGGAGAGAGGAGAGGGGAAGGGAGGTAGGCCTCCGGCGCTCTCACTGACCGAACGAAACGCAACAATGCAAGCACTGTTACTTCACGTCGGTTTTCTATGAGAGGCTGGTACTACTCCGGACGAGCCGACCCATTCATGCTGAAACCAGTAATAATTTCAGCGTGGCTCTACCACCATGAAATCTTTTTGTAGCTCAATAAGATTTGCGTTGTTGTATTCTAGACATCATCCCAAGCCGAGGTTGGAAATTTTGAGCTTGTTGCAAAGCGGCTTAGGGCCTAAAGCTTTGTAAAGGCTTATCAGGCTAATATGGTTAAAATTCAGAGATGATTCAGTTCGAGAAAAAAATAGATATATTTACTATGGTGACAAGTGGAAAAAGTTCATTAAATGTTATAGTTCAGTATAGTTCATCAAAGTACATAAATATGACTCTTCTCACCTCACAGCTCGCTATAACAAAATTAGTAAAGAAAATACGTTATTTGCACGTTCTAGTATTCATAATCATTACATAGTATAAAACAAAGTCCCCCACCGCGTCTGTCTGTCTGTCTGTTCGCGATAAACTCAAAAACTACTGAACGGATTTTCATGCGGTTTTCACCAGTGGATAAAGTGATTCACGAGGAAGGTTTTAGTATATAATTTGTCAAGGTTTTTATATCAGGGCGGGATAACGTCCGCAGGGCCTCGCTAGTAACAAAATATATTAAATAACATTATTTTATCATTTCAGGTATTGACAGTACGGTGATTACAGTAATTACGATCGAGTAGTGTGAGTAGCATAACACATAATGTTTGTTGAATAATAATGGTTTGTATTTAACTTGACGATATATTTAATCCCCCATACAGTAATGATGACCACGAGTTTTCTAATACCTCACTAATTACTGTACAAATGAAACGTTTCATTCTTTTTGTTACCAAATTTATTAACGAATATTTGTGTTCAAATAAAACGGGCAATTATCTTGTTTTTTTATTTTACATTTTATTAACATTTTCTGCATTGAAACAAATTCACGATTTCACAGTAACGACATTTTAAATACGTGAAGCTTATGTAGTAAAATTTAAATTCGACGAGTGTTTTAATTATAAACACATCACATTTTATACGCCTTTACGGGGTGGTTAAGATTTGTACCCAATTGCGTTGCAACCTTCATGTTCATGGAGTTAAAATTGTCTCAGTGTGAAGAAAGAGATATTTTATTTTGGTAAAATGTTTATATGGTAAATGTAATAAAATGCAAAAGTACACGCAGTGCACAAATCATACAGAATACCTAAAGAGCAGTTCGGTTGTGTAACTCCGAACACAGTGACTTTCTTTTGGTCTGTCTTCTTTCGTGATCGGCTAGTGTATACTTACCAGGTGATAAGCTTATAAACCTCGCATGACGTCGGACACCCGGTATTAGATTACAAATCTCGCGGTGGTCGTCGTTGTTATTGGATTATGTTGCATTTACCATCAGCACATTGGGTACCGTCGTGCCGTTATTCTATAAGGAAAAGTTTAACTCAACCTTTATTGATAGTCCTACGTATTGCAAGAGAAAGATTGTTTGGACAGTATTTACCAAGTTCACATATATCTTCTACCGTATAAAAAATTGTTTAAAGTTTTCTAAATGCCAGTACTTTTCCTGAATTCGTACAATTGACTTTGAGTTACACTAAGTGATTATGGCTCAGTAGTTAACGTGTTCAGACACCCCGTCAATCGATGTAGGTTCGAATCATTGCCAATGAGACGGAGCTTTCGGAGAAGGAAAATATCGTGTTGAAACCACAGCACGGTGGTAGTAAGGCTTTTTTTCTACGTCCTCCTTGATTGTTACCACCCTCAAGTTTAAGGTCTCTCGCCAGGCATCTACAGGTGTATTCCGGTAGTCAGACCCTCTAGATTTAGCGTGTTTACCATCTTAGGTCACATCGCCATGTAACATCGGGTGAGATTGTGGTCAAATGTAAAAAAAACCTATAATGTATTTTCAATAACAATCGTTGTTTCGTATTTACAACATGGTCAACAAATAATGGACGATTGTCTATAACCCAAATACGCGTTGGAACGAGTAGTCCGCTACAAAAAAGGCATGTAATATCAAATCAACAAACCGCATTCAGGAAAATATTACTCATTTCGGTAAATCCGGTTTACAAATATCAATGTAATTTCGATTTATGTTCTACTTAAGAGATTTAACTTTTATGTTAAGTTATAATGCACTAACTTATTGCGGATTTCTTATAAAAATATGGTCATTATAAATATATATATACAGTTTTGTAAAATCTCGTTCCAAATAATTCATCTATCACAATCAGGGTTGCTACATGAACTTGCAAAAAATACCGAACAAGGTGGAAAGATAAGGATTAACATGAAAACCATGTTACATTAAACATTATATTTACCATAATTGTTACACAAGAATAGTAAATTTTGTTTGTCTTTGATATTTTAGTGAAGTTCACTACATTTGCCTTTCATATTACAACGAATGCATAATTCATCCTTTAGCAAGTGCTACTATTGTTATTATTAATAACGCTCCGAGCAATTATATTGTAAATAAATGATCTAATTAGGTATTTAAATGTATTTAACAATACCGAACCATTCACGCTTCGGTATTTTTAACATTTCGTAGATAGGGGTGGAATACCGAACAGTTTGGTTAAAGATCGAACAACTGGCAACACAGATTACGATGCATATAACTTTATGGATTTAAATTTAAATCGTTGTATACGGTTAATTAGATTGATACTATTACTATAGCTGTGCATATAATTGGAATTTAAATGTTTGATGTTTGTTCAGGTTGATCTCCGAAACGACTAAAGCCATTTTGACGAGGCTTTTACTGATGCATAAAGGATTTTTTTGAGTATTGGCATATATACCTATCATTACGATTTTCAACAGAGGCTAAGCAGTAATGATGAAAACTAACAAAGGTGAATTAAAGTCTGTAATTCATATACGATGCGGTAGATAGGTTAAGAAATAATTACAGCATTTCAATAAAAACAAAAACGATAATTAACCCAGATAAAACATGTGGCTCTCATGAAACAACGAAACCATTTTGACGAAAACGAAACCGCGTGCACAAGCTAGTGAATAATGCAATGTATGTTCCGTACGTGATTTTCTTCAATTTCTTATTACACTAGTTACCGCAACAATGCGTTGTTACCTGCTTCCACTACATTGTCGCTTATCTCTTGTAATGTTTTGAAACCTAAGCAAAGAATAATGAAATAAATGAATGTGTATTCTTGTTAGTTCAATTTAAACACAAGAACGTCTCCTTATTTTCAATAACAGTAAAATATTAATTTTTTACTTTTTCACAATTGTTTTACTCAGAGTTGGTTCACCGACATAGTTATTATCTGTAATTACGTATAAATGTAGTTCACTTGAATCATTACGTTTTTACGGTTTTTGTTCAAATTATTTTTGTTATCATTGTGCAAGTTTTGCTTAATGGATTTTTAATAGCATATTGAAGTGAACATTTCAAATCTATTAAATAGTTAATATTTAAATTAATACACTTTGAAATGATATACAACATTTTTATATATTATTTTATTGTATCAAGAGGGGACCGGTTTTAATCAAATTAAATTCGATTTACTCAATTATACTTGTATATAATTTTTATCTGGTTAATTGATGATAATCATTTTCATACGTGAAAGGAAATTATATCTATACATATAATAAAAATGTAACTGACCGCTGTCTGTACATTAAGTATATATGAGAAAAACTATTATTAGGGGTCTTTATAAATGCAATAGAACCCAAAACAATGATTTTTAGAATTTTTGTCTGTTTGTCTGTTTATCTGTTTGTCTGTTTGTCTGTGCGTTTGTGCACGCTAATCTCAGAAACGCCGTATCCGATTTAGATGTGGTTTTCACTGATATATCGTGGTAAGGTTCACTTAACATTTAGTGTTTGTTTCA